>SJYA01000690.1:0-171422 GCA_006410615.1 Neotragus moschatus | reverse complement strand
TGGAATAGTAGCTGTTTTTCCAGTAACAAGTAGTTATCATTTTGGCTTTATTTTACATAATTTTTTGGTATCAATCTTTGCCTTGAAGGTTTCTTGCTCTGCTTATAAAGGTTCTTATTTGGAGTGTCTCTACATTATTTATTAGTCAGTAAAGGTAACCATGCTGCTTATAAGAGTTTCATATTGTTAAATTATGATGAACAGGTGATTCTTGAGGAAAGGATCATTTGGACATCAAAGATGATTATTCTTTTCATTGTCCTCAGTCCTAATTGATTAACATCTTTTCTGTGGGGCTTTGGTCTGTTTATTAACTATTGATGTATACAAGGGGAATAAAGAGAATAAAGGGGAATAAAACAGATACTTAGTATTCTGGTGCTTTGAATGTCTGTGTTGAATTTATGCTTTTATTTTCACTTACAGAAACAGAAAGCTTCTGAAAACCAGAAGGCGAAAAGGTGGACGCGGAGGCCAGGACACAGGCCTCCATTCCCACAGGAGTGAAGCTACTACGCCTGGGAGGTCTCCTCCCACCCCAACCATCACCCTGGGGCCCGACTGCCCACCACCTCCGCCTCCTCCTCCCCCCAACGATCCTTCCTCCCCCTCCAATTCCCCCTGCAGCAGCCAGAGGGGCCAATACAACCCCAACCTGGGAGAACACCGGCGGGAGGATCTCTCCGAAGAGATCAACAACCTCAGAGAGAGGGTCATGAAGCAGTCTGAGGAGAACAACAACCTGCAGAACCAGGTGCAGAAACTCACCGAGGAGAACAGCACCCTCCGCGAGCAAGTAGAGCCCGCCCCCGAGGAGGGAGAGGGCGACATTGAGCTGTGCGGTGCAGCGGCTGCCGCCGCCCCAGCCACCCTCATCGAGGAGGAGTGCCCAGAAGACCTTCCCGAGAAGTTCGACGGCAACCCAGACATGCTGGCTCCCTTCATGTCCCAGTGCCAGCTTTTCATGGAGAAGAGCACCCGCGATTTCTCTGCCGATCGCGTGCGTGTCTGCTTCGTGACCAGCATGCTGACGGGCCGTGCAGCCCGCTGGGCCTCGGCCAAGCTGGAGCGTTCTCACTACCTGATGCACAACTACCCAGCCTTCATGACTGAAATGAAGCACGTCTTTGAAGATCCCCAGCGGCGCGAGGCTGCCAAACGCAAGATCAGACGTCTGCGCCAGGGCATGGGGTCGGTGGTTGATTACTCCAATGCTTTCCAGATGATCGCGCAGGACCTGGATTGGAACGAGCCCGCCCTGATCGACCAGTACCACGAGGGCCTCAGCGACCACATCCAGGCGGAGCTAGCGCACCTCGAAGAGGCCAAGTCGCTGTCCGCGCTGATTGGCCAGTGCATCCACATTGAGAGAAGGCTGGCCCGGGCGGCTGCTACCCGCAAGCCAAGATCCCCACCACGCGCACTGGTGGCGCCGCACGTCAACAATCACCATCACCACCAGGTAGACCCGACCGAGCCCGTGGGGGGCGCCCGCATGCGCCTGACGCAGGAAGAGAAAGAGAGACGTCGCAAGCTGAACCTGTGCCTCTACTGTGGGAATGGAGGCCACTACGCTGACAACTGTCCTGCCAAGGCCTCGAAGGCTTCGCCGGCGGGAAACTCCCCGGCCCCGCTGTAGAGGGACCTTCAGCGACCGGGCCGGAATTAATAAGGTCCCCCCAAGATGATGCTGCGTCATCTCCACACTTGCAAGTGATGCTCCAGATTCATCTCCCGGGCCGACACAGCCTGTTCGTCCGAGCCATGATCGATTCTGGCGCTTCTGGCAATTTCATTGATCACGAGTACGTGGCCCAGAACGGCATTCCTCTGAGAATCAAGGACTGGCCCATACTTGTAGAAGCAATTGATGGACGTCCCATAGCATCGGGCCCAGTGGTCCACGAAACTCACGACCTGATCGTCGACTTGGGAGATCACCGCGAGGTGCTGTCGTTCGATGTGACTCAGTCTCCGTTCTTCCCTATCGTCCTGGGGGTGCGCTGGCTGAGCACACATGATCCCAACATCACATGGAGCACCCGATCGATCGTCTTCGATTCCGAATATTGCAGATACCACTGCCGGATGTACTCTCCAATACCACCACTTCTGCCACCACCAACGCAGCCGGTGTTCTATTACCCGGTAGAGGGGTACAGAGTTTACCAGCCTGTGAGATACTACTACGTGCAGAATGTGTACACCCCAGTGGATGAGAATGTCTACCCAGATCACCGTCTGGTGGACCCTAACATAGAAATGATCCCCGGAGCGCACAGTATTCCCAGCGGGCATGTGTACTCACTGTCGGAATCTGAAATGGCAGCCCTGCGAGATTTCGTCGCCAGACACGTGAAGGATGGGCTGATCACTCCCACCATCGCGCCGAATGGAGCACAAGTTCTTCAAGTGAAAAGAGGGTGGAAGCTGCAAGTTTCTTACGACTGCCGGGGTCCCAACGGTGTCACCATTCAGAATCAGTATCCTCGACTCACGATTCCAAATTTAGATGACCAAGCTCACCTGGCGACGTACACTGAATACGTACCTCAAATTCCAGGATATCCAACCTATCCCGCCTATGCCGCGTACCCGACCTACCCGGTAGGATTCGCCTGGTACCCCGTGGGGCGAGATGGACACGGGCGATCCCTCTATGTCCCCGTGATGATCACCTGGAATCCCCACTGGTACCGCCAGCCGCCAGTGCCACAGTACCCGCCGCCTCAGCCGCCGCCGCCGCCGCCCCCGCCGCCGCCACCGCCTCCTTCCTACAGCGCCCTGTGAATAGGCGTCCTGCCCTTCAGGATCTCCACCCTCGAAATGAACTCCTGTTCAGCTTCTCGTCAGTGACTGTGTGCTACATTGGGCCACTGCACCTTCAGACCAACCTGAGCACAGGCTTTCCTCTGAAATGGTTACAGAAGGTCAGGGCCACCCTGGACTGACACCCATCTCAAAGCACCCACTGACCTCCACTGTTTGGTGGGAACAACAAAATATTTACCAACAAATTATCTCTGGTTTTTCACCTTAACTGCCAACCTAATTAAAATTCGTACCAAGTTTACTTCCCAGCAAACCTTGGAAACCTGGGTTTTTACCTGCTGAAACCTCTCTCACCATCTGAATTATGGGCTGTCAGATTCCTCATTTAACAGTTACTGAGAAGCTGATGCAAACACAGGAAATGCTGTTTTCCTTACGGAGGGGGAGGCGAGGAGGAGGACATGACTTTCCTTGCAGCTGAGGTACCTTACAGCCTTGGAGGACCGAGGCCTTATTAAGGAAGCCACAATTTCTGGTGCAGTGCCAACGGCTTCCGTGATCTTCTGGCTGCACCCTTTGAAACTTCACCATCTTCAAACTCCATTTTCATGACTCAAGGAGCGGCAACTCAACCGGTTCTCTGGGGAGCAGGCAAAACCCCTTCAACAGAACACCTCAGGCCTCAGGAGGAAGTGCTCTCAGAGGGACTTGTGCACATTTGAGTGTGCCTTCACATCCTGGTGCAAATCATATGTACCCAATAACTCTGACTTTATCACAACACCTTACCATCACCATGCCAGCAATGGCTTCCACACAAAACAAAAAGCCTGGCAACCAGAGACTGCTGGTGGCTCCAGGTGGTTAGACTTTTGTGTAATGTGATCATCTCTCAGTCACATATGAGGGCTAACGAGTAGCTAATAAGGACTCCTAAATCCCTGTACCCAACTCTTAAAGGAGAGACTCACAGTTAATGGTACCACCTTGACCTGGAACTCCAGAGAGAATTTTCATGAGTGCTGTTCACTGGCTGGAAGGGAGTCACCTGAAGTCTTGGGAGCATCTGTCCTTGTCTCTGCCTCCATATGCACCTGGGCATTTCATTATCTGTCCCCTCACTAGACTATAGCACTAGGATGCTAAGGGAGGGGGAGTGTATTTTAGCATCCTCTAGGGGATGGAGCTGATAAGCTGCCAATGAATGAAGGACCTCAGAAAGCAACCCAAAGCAACAGACAACACGAGAGTTGTCTTCGATCCAGTGACATCAGCTGGTGTCTCCTGGACGCTTTGTGCTAACCTGGGACTGCCTGACTTCCTTTAGCCTGGTCCCTTGCTACTACCTTGAACTGATTATCTAACCTCTCTCTCTTGTTTACTACTGCCATGTACCCTGCTGCAGGATTTGACATCCTTCCTGCCTGGTTGCTGAGACTCCCAATTTGCTGTTATGGCATGGAGAAGAAAGAGGCAGGCTTCTGGGAGCATGTGTTTCAACACAGTCTCCAACAATTTGAGCAGTAGCAAACGATATGGTGTATTTTTCAAATAGCCTGTCATGAAGAGGAGTCCAGTGGTGAAGTTTCACTTTTCATCAGCATCACCCTTCACACGCATTCATTATCACTCACCCTCACCCTTGCATGTTTAAATACTTAAAAGTTTTAGCTGTAGGTTGATAGTGTCCTTTAATAGTGTTTTAAAGTAGTGACTGCTTTCAAAGTTATTTCCATTGAATTACTATCCAGCTCTTCTTAAATCTTCTTAAAATCAGTTAAGATCAGTTAATCTTCTTCTTTTAAATCTTCTTAAATCAGTTAAAGTTGATATGTAAGGTAGTGTAAAATAGTTCTTTACTGTGAACTTCTCTTACAACACTGTGAATAAGAGGCTCCTCAGACTGGAGTACTTGTATAATAGTTCATCCTGTTCATCTTCAAACTTCTATTTTAACATCATCTATAGTTTAATTTGGTTTTTGATTGGGCCTGTAAAAATCACTTAATTTTTTTTTTGATTGGGCCTTTAAAAATCAAACAAAATCAGACACAAATTCAAAGAAAATGCCTAATTGCCTAATTAGCTATTTAATCCAAAACAACTTTTCCTTTTCTTTTTTTTCCCCAATGGAATCTGAAAGCTTGTTAGTCACTCATGTGTTTTAGGCTAACTTCTTTTTACATGGTGCATTTGTGCTTCTGGACTTTGTGAAGCATCATGTCAGTTTACCTCAATCAGTCCATCCTCCATACATTCGAATTCAAGTTGCTTTGTGTCAAATTTACAGTTGTCAATTGATCTTCAAGCTGCAGAGGGCCTAGAAATGGGCTGCTGTCTGCAGCGCCAGCACGTGCACACGGACATTGCCATCGCTGCAAGCTGAAGTCTGGAGATGTGACGACAACAGACATGAGGGAGCATGGTGGTGTGGGTTAACTCACAGGGGAAATCCCAGACACACCTTTGGCTGTTTTGTAGAGCTTGTGAAAATCTGTTTGGCAGTGTGTACGATGCCCTATAGCTATGTATACTATCTGTATGCGTAGGTGTTCAAGATGAGTAATCTCAAACTTATTCTGTAGAATGAGAGTTAAGTTTCCTTTAGCTCATGTGTTTTCATCGACTTTGTTTTAATTGAATACTTTAAAATTTTTTGGCGTTTACCAACAAAATGCCTTTATTCGTAAGAAAGGAGAAAGCAAATTAATCTCTAAAGAATGTGGAAAGGGAGCAAAATAAAGATAAGAAAACATCAAAATTATTAGCAAAGCCAACAGTCTGCCTTTTGAAACAGTGACAAAATTGATTGACTTTTGGCCCAAATTTTCAGTGTTAGTTAAAAAATGAAGGAAGAAGATATAAGCTCCCGTTGTTAGGCAGACCTGGAGAGAACTAGCTAAGGTCACCATGCTAGGTTATTGAAGTGGAGGAAGTTTATGAACATTTCTGAAGGGTCAATTTAGTTTGAGCAATGAGGTACTTGTATTAGATACTGGAAAATGGAGAGTGAGTTGGAATAAATCTTGTGAGTTAACACAGTGAACTTCAGGTGGACAAAATAAGAGGGGCATACCTGCACAGTGCAGTCAGGATTTCTGTTTAAGTTTGCAGGTACCTTTGGACTCCTGAATTGATCCAGTTGTCATCTACCACAGACATCTAACATCAGAATTCCAAGACTGGCAACAGAGAACTCTGCCGGAAAGACCTGGGCGGAAATGCAGAGATCCACCTGCGGAGATGAAGAGCCTGATGGGAACCGTGCCCTGCTTTCATCCTAAAGAAAGAAGGCACATCAGTTAGAGTTGAGAGTTCTTTGTTGTTTCAGATTGTAGAAAGCTGTCAAAGTGGTCTGTGGAAACTTTCCTTGTTTTTTTTCTTTGTGTAACGATTTAATTGGGGATATATATAATCATAAGCATTTAAGGGGGGGGGCTACTAAGTAATCTTAAGTGGGTGGGATTAGTTAAAAAGCATGATACTGTATTAGCTGCCTCTATAAGTAAACATATGTACCTCCTTGTGATTCTTTATGATTGCTACCCCTAAAGATTTCAGATAAACTTGAAGGGAACTGCAGGGAGATCAACCTTTTGGGGGCTATTGGACATGGATAGAAACTAGCAGGAGAAAGTTCATGGATGACTGGATAGATCTTAATAGAGGCTCTTTGCCCTGAGTATTAACTCCGGGAATTGAGATTGTAAGCAGTCTTTAGAGAGTTAAGATAGATGCCCTTTGAGAAATTGTTGCTGGAGTGATATAACGATAGATGGTAAAGATTCATGGAAGTTACAGAAAAGTGATGACTAAGTGTTGCTTATGCCCCTGTCAGTGGCCCTTCTTCTTACCCCTGCCCCTTTTTCCTGACTCTGCACTTCCCGCCTGCCCCTGTGCCACATCCCTACCCTTGCCCATTTATTGCTGTTTACTCTGTATTTCTCTCTATTTGCTAATGTATCAACTGATGCTATAATAAAAATTCAATGAAGGTTTAGTGGTTAAGTGCAAACTGTGTCATGATCATTTCAGCGTACACTGGACATCAAGTGGACAGGGTGGGGGAGGATGGGGAAGGGGGAGGAAGCGGAAAGGAGGGGTGGAGAGAGAACAGAAGAGATGATGAAGGAAGAGGGTGGAGTGAGGAGGGTAGGGGAGTCTCAAGGATGGGGCCGAGGGTGGGAAGACAGCGGGGTGGAGAGCGTGGGGGTGCTATATATGAATCAAGCAACACAGTGGCCATTGTTTACCCAGGATATTCCAAGAAACCGATGAAATCATTCCCAGTGCAAAACCTTACGAAATAGAACCCCACGATTAATAGCAACTCTGTGGACATAATATAAAGAACGTTCTAAGCTGAAAAACATAAGGCCACACAATAAAGATTCTATTGACATGTATAACTTTTTATATGAATTTACCATGGGGTCACAGAGTCGGACACGACTTGGTGACTGAAGAGCAACAATAAGAAACTTGGAATACCTGAGATTTACTAATAGAAAAGTATTAAAACCTTAAGGATAAAAGAGAAGACATACCAAATGTACTCAGGTATGACAAGAAGGGAAATTAGCAGACATGTTTTTAACACCAAATAACACTAAAACAATAACAGTGAGCATGAAAACCATCTAAAGTGACAAATGAGGCTGAAGAGGCACTCATCCTATCGAATTTTATAATGGTTGTAGGATAATAGGTTGCATATAGAAAACCCGAGCTAAAGATACAATCATTTCACAAAATATATGGTGTCAAACTATTAAAGCTGCTCACCTTATATATATCAATTGATCTCAATAAAACTGGAAGAATAACATTGCCAGCTTCTGCCATTCCTTAAAAAGAAACCCTGAAAAAAAGGACTCAGTGATGGGCAAGTTTTGAAGGGTTACTGGGTTCACTGATGGGGTAATAAGGGAAATGCAGTCGTTTATTGGGAGTTACACGTGGGAGACAATGACTCTGGAATGATTTGGGGTAAAGAAGGACACACACAACCTGAAAACTCACC
Organism: Neotragus moschatus; assembly: GCA_006410615.1. Classification (NCBI taxonomy): domain Eukaryota; kingdom Metazoa; phylum Chordata; class Mammalia; order Artiodactyla; family Bovidae; genus Neotragus; species Neotragus moschatus. The sequence goes on along the minus strand of SJYA01000690.1, from coordinate 163,627 downwards.
TTAGAAGCACACCATCCTGAAGGTCACACACCAACCTGAAAACTTTCACCTTAGAAGCACACTATCCTGAAAGGTCACTCATCTAGCCCAGAGTTCTTGGGCTTCCGCAGTGCGCTGAGTGGTGGGCGGGATTTGAAAAATTGGTACTGGGACACAATCAAATGCTTACTTGGGTTGGGCTTTACTTAATTTAAACAATATGCTGTTAAAGCTATTCACCAAACCACTTTGAAAAGAAATGGGAGTATCCATACATTTCTGTTTTGTTGCACCTAGACTCCTCCCCTTTCTGACCCCCACCTTGCTTCCTGAACCACGCAATTAAACAAAACTTAAGGGAAAATACACAAATTATGAGTGAGTGAGTGAGTGAAGTCAGTCATGTCCGACTCTTTGCGACCCCACGGATTGTAGCCCACCAGGTTCCTCCGGCCATGGGATTCTCCAGGCAAGAATACTGGAGTGGATTGCCATTTCCTTCTCCAGGGGATCTTCCTGATCCAGGGATGAAACCCAGGTCTCCCACACTGCAGGGCAATGCTTTAACCTCTGAACCCAACACAAATTATAAAAACATACAAAAGCAATTAAGTATTAATGTGGAAAACTTTTTTATCCATACCTCAAAAAAATACACTCGTGAATTCCAGATAGATGGAGAACTATAGAAAGGAGGAAGTGCGTAATGGCAGAAGAGGGTAAACAAAATTATTCATGGAATTAGCAGTCCCAACTAAGACCAGTGGTTTTGAGTTCACAAAGAACTGTTCAACATAATGAAAAACTACATGGTATACACCTATAAACTATGTGATAACTAGCTTATTTACCAAGCAACTAATATTTTCCTAGAGACATTAAATACCCAGCCCCCACCCTTTACTCATTTTGGGGCTTCAAAAACATAAAAAGAATAGAGATGGGTAAGTAAATAATAAATTAATAAATGTATGCACATGTGTGTGTGTGTGCATACGTGTTCTGGCTTCCTTGACTATATACAGAGAAAAATCTATGTGGATAAAAATTAAATAAATACTTGTGTGTGTATGTGTTTTTGCTTCCTTTCTGAATATATGTAGAGAAAAACCTACCTGGATAAAAAATATGTGTGTGTGTATGTACGTGTTCTGGCTTCCTTGAATATATATAGAGAAAAATCTTCACGGATAAATAACTAAATACGTACATGTGTGTGCGTGTTCTGGCTTCCTTGAGTATGCGTAGAGAAAAGTCTACATGGATAAATAACATAAGGACACACACATATTTATTCTATTTAATTAACAGAATAAATATGTCTGTGTTCTGACTTCCTTGAATATATGTGGAGAAGAATCTTGTTGGATAGGTAATAAGTAAGTGTGTGTGTGTGTGTGTGTGTGTGTGTGTGTGATATGTGTTCTGGCTTCTTTGAGTATATATGAAGAATCTAGGTGGATGAATAAGAAACATTGAAATCAATAAATAGAGGTGTGGTCAGTAAGTATGAATTTCTCTTAATGTGCCAGGCACTAAGCTGGCTTTGGGGGACACGAAGCTGGGCACAGACCTTGCACTGAGATGCCCACTGCACTTGAAGGATAAGCACCCAAGGATTCTCTAGCCAGGGTACCCCAACTTTTTAGGCATCATAGTTACCCAAGTTATTTTTGGCCAGGCACAATTTAACCATCGTTTACTGCAAGAATCTTGCTTAATTTGTGGCATTAGATATTTTTTCTAGAATACACTAAATTTCTCACGTATTTGTGTTTATTAGTGTTTAAATGAGAATTAGAAAGGATCAACAAGAGAAAGAGAGCCTAGATGGCTCTTTTCCTCCCAAATTAATCTAAGAAACCTTTTCAGCACACAGTAAACCTCCTGCCTAATTCTATTCCCAGATAATCACTGGAGATGGATGACACACATACATCAGAAATCTTGTTTCCTGGAACTCAGGGTAATTTACAGAATAACATTTTGATCTAAGACAGTAGCTATTATTAATTATTAATGACTCTGAAAGATCATTGATTACTATTTTTTTGTCTTATTACTATTGTCTTATAGTCCAAACAGACAGCAGCTGGATTAAAATGATCAGTTATATAATTTTGTATATTGACTAGTTCTTTTCAAGCAGTCCATGTCACCAACAAAGAATGAAAAACAGGTGCAACTTTTACCTAGAGACAGACACGAAAGTTTATAATGGATAAAATTCTTTTCAAAAATAACAAAATTTTTTTTCTATTCTAGGAGGTTTCAACATTATTGAAGGAACTTGATGTTAGAATAATTCTAGTAAAAAACACAGCATCTCACCTTCTAAGCCTAACCAAACTTTGAGACTATGTATCATTCATTTCTGTAACTTTGACTCACCTGAGCACTGCCACCTCAATTTTCATCACTGCCTGTAGTTCTTAAGACTAATCACAAAGAGGGTAAAGGCATTTCACTAGTTTTAGGACCACAAAATCTGTATGTCAAATTACCAATTTTGTGTCGATACGACACTGAAATAATGCCCAATTCTGAGACTAGGTTTAAGCTTTGTTACTAGGTGCTAAAACATCAAAATCAACGTTGGGTTTGGGAAAGTGCTCACTGATTACCTTTCTCCACATTTGAACCTACTTGAGGAATGAACACAGGAAGTTGGATGTGGATTAAAGTGAGTCTTTTTTAAAATTAATTTTTATGGAGATACAATTGACCTAATGTTATGTTAATTCCAGGTATTCATCAAAATGATTCTACATATGTATATACTATGAGATGACCAGTGGTGAGCTCAGTTAACATCCATCACCACACATTTTCTTCTTGTAGTAAGGAATTTTTAAATTTACTATCCTAGCAACTTTCAAATATATAACACATTATTACTAAGTACTGAAACCATGTTATACATTATATCCCCAGGACTTATTTTTTTAATAACTGGAAGTCAGTACTTTTGAAAACCTTCACCCACTTCACACACCCTCCAGATTAGGAATCACTAATCTCTATCGGACGTATTTTTAGATCCCTCAATTCAGTGAGATCACATCAGTTCAGCTCAGTCACAGTCGTGTCCAACTCTTTGCAACCTCAAGAACTGTAGCATGCCAGGCCTCCCTGTCCATCACCAACTCCCGGAGTNCCCACTTGACTTCACATTCCAGGATGTCTGGCTCTAGGTGAGTGTGAGTGATCACACCATCATGATTATCTGGGTCGTGAAGATCTTTTTTGTATAGTTTTTCTGTGTATTCTTGCCACCTCTTCTTAATATCTTCTGCTTCTGTTAGGTCCATACCCATTCTGTCCTTTATCGAGCCCATCTTTGCATGAAATGTCTCCTTGGTATCTCTAATTTTCTTGAAGAGATCTCGTCTTTCCCATTCTGTTCTTTCCCTCTATTTCTTTGCATTGATCACTGAGGAAGGCTTTCTTATCTCTCCTTGCTATTCTTTGGAACTCTGCATTCATATGGGAATATCTTTCCTTTTCTCCTTTGCTTTTCACTTCCCTTCTTTTCACAGCTATTTGTAAGGCCTCCTCAGACAGCCATTTTGCCTTTTTGCATTTCTTTTTCTTGGGGATGGTCTTGATTCCTGCCTCCTGTACAATGTCACGAACCTCCGTCCATAGTTCATCAGGCACTCTGTCTATCAGATCTAGTCCCTTAAATCTATTTCTCACTTCCACTGTATAATCATAAGGGATTTGATTTAGGTCATACCTGAATAGTCTAGTAGTTTTCCCCACTTTCTTCAGTTTAAGTCTGAATTTGGCAATAAGGAGTTCATATATCTAAGCCACAGTCAGCTGCTGGTCTTATTTTTGCTGACTGTATGGAGTTTCTCCATCTTTGGCTGCAAAGAATATAATCAATCTGATTTTGGTGTTGACCATCTGGTGATGTCCATGTGGATTACCGTGATATTGAATGGTTTGCCTTGGAAACAAACATATAGTGAGATCATACAGTGCTTGTCTTTCTCTGTCTGACTTATTTCTCTTAGCATAAGGTTCATCCAGCTTGTCTTAAATGGCAAGATTTCATATTTTTGATTGAATAATATTCCATTGTATAGGTGTGTGTATAAATGTTATATATATTTTTTCTTTATCCATTCAGCCATCAATGCATGCTAAAAGTGTTTCTTGGCTATTATAAATAACACTGCAATAAACACAGGGTTGCAGCTACCTTTTTGAGTTAGTGTTATCATTTACTTTGCATAAATGTGCAGAAGCTGATCATGTGGTAATTCTGTTTTAATTTTTTGAAGAACCTCCATACTGTTTCCACAGTTACTGCAACCAATTTACCTTCCCTTTTCCACACATCCTTTCCAACTCTAATTTCTTGCCTTTTGGATGATAGCCATTTCAAAAGGTGTAAGGTGACATCTCATTGTGGTTTTGTTTTGCATTTTGCTGATGATTACTCATTTTGAGTATATTTTCATGCACCTATATGTCTTACGTGAAAAAAAAAGTCTATTCAGATCTCTCACACTTTTATATCAGGTTGCTTTTCTGCTATTGAGTTGTAGGAGCTGTTCATATATTTTAGATATTAATCCCTTATCAGATATATGATTTGCAAATATTTTCTCACATTTGGTGGGCATATTCAGTTTCTTCATGGTTTCCTTTGCTGTGCAGAAGTATTTTAGTTTGATGTAGTCCCATTTATTTATTTTCATCTTTGTTGCCTTTGCTTTTAGTGTCAAATTGAAAAAATCATTGCTAAGACTGAGATCTAGGAGCTTCTCATTGTTTTTCTTCTAGGAGTTAAATGGTTTGGGGTCTGACATTCAAGTCTTCAATCCACTTAAGTTGATTTTTGTGTATGGTTTAAGATAGTGATTAAGTTTATTCTTTTGCATGTAACTTTCCTTTTTTTTTTTTTCAATACCATTTATTGAGGAAACTATCTTTCCCTCACTGTATAGTCTTGGTTCATTTGATGTATATTAATTGACCACATATTTGTGGATTTATTTCCTTGCTCTCTGTTTTGTATGATTGATCTGTCTTCACATCTATACCATATTGTTTTGATTACTATAGCTTTTTTGAAATATAGTTTAAAATCAGGAAGCAAGACACATCCAGCTTTGTTTTTCTCTCTCAAGGTTGCTTTGACCATTCATGATCTTTTGTGATTCCATACAAATTTCAGGATTATTTATTCTATCTGTGAAAAGTGCCATTGGAATTTTGATAGAGACTGCATTGAATCTACAGATTGCTTTGGGCAGTATGAAGAATTTTTTTTTAACAACAGTGATTCTTCCAATCCATGAGCCTGGAATATATTTCCATTTGTTTATGTGACCCATTTCTCTCATCAGTACCTTAGCTTTCAGGTGACAGATCTTTGGCTTCTAGGTTGAGATATTCCTAGGTCTATTATTCTTGATGCAGTTGTAAATGTGATTGCTTTCTTAATTTCTCTTTCTGATAGTTTGTTATTAGTGCACAGAAATGCAACTGATATTTGTTTATTGTTTATGAAGCCTGAGGCTTGGCTGAATTTATTTAAACCAGTTTTTGTGTGCAGTATTTAGGGTTTTCCATAGATAATATTATGTCATCTTCAAGTAGAGACAGATTTACTACTTCTTTTCCTATTTGAATGACTTTTTTTTTTCCTTGACTAACTGCTCAAGCTAAAACTTCCAAAACTATGTGGAATAAAAGCAATGAGAGTGGAGGCATTCTTGTCTTGTTCCTGATTTTCAGCTTTGAGTATGATGTAAGCTGAGAGCTTGTTGCATACGGCATTTATTATGTTGAGGTACAGTCCACAAATGACAAATATTGGCAAGGGTGTAGAGAAAAGGGAACCCTTGAACACTCCTGTGCAAAGATAAACTGATGCAGCCACTGTGTAAAACAGTATAGAATTTTCTAAAAAAAAAACTCAAAATAGAGCTACCAGAGACTTAGTAATTCTACATCTGAAAAAAACAGAAACACTTCTTTGTAGATACATGCACCTATATGTTCATAGCAGCATTATTTACAATTGCCAAGATCTGGAAATAGCCCATGCATCTGCCAACAGGTAATGGATAAAGAAGATGTAGTGTATATATATATATTCCTCAGTTATTAAAGAAAATAAAACTTTTCCACTTGCAATAACATGGATTGACTTACATAGTATTATGCTGAGTGAAATCAGTCAGAGAAAAGACAAATACAGAATGATGTCACTTATATGTGGATTCTAAAACATAAAACAAACGAATGAATATAACAAAAACAGAAAAAGACTCAAAGATATAAAGAATGAACGAGTGGTTACCGGTAGGGAGAGGAAAAGGGGAAAGTTCAAGATAGGAGCTGGGGATTAACAGCTTAGTGACCAGAGATGTATGTCTTTTGTTACCTGAATGTTATCGACCGGACATATTTTCAATATTCACTTTAATAACAAATGGCCAGCCACAGGCATTAGTTTCTGCAAAAATCCTACAATCAGTAATGTTTTAAGAGCTGCAAACTGCTATGTATAAAATAAATAAGCAACAGGTATATATTGCACAGCAGAGTTCTCCTACTGAGAACTTCTCTACCGCCCACACGCCCCCTCCCTCCCAAATCCAGGCAAAAAAAAGAGCATTAACTTCTGCAAAAGTGATGGGAACAAGCTTAAAAAGCGCTTCTTGTCAGGGAATAATGGGTATCTTTCCTGAAGGACCCAGAGATAAAAGGGAGACAATCTGCTGACCTTCCTGAAATGGTGAAATAAGGAAAGGTTCACTGTGGTCCAGTTAATTTAAACCTGAAGTTACATGTTCTTTGCTCTTTTCTCCATGTCCATTCGTGTCCATCTGGGGATCAGATTTTACACTGGTGACTTACTCCAGCCCAGGAGGTCGTGGTGGATTTTCATTTTCCATGAAGTAGAATTTGCGTATTATTTAACTCTTCTAACTGGGGTTAGCTGTAGGCTAGAGAACATTCAAGTTGGGACCGTCCCAAATATTGCACAATTCTTTAGCGAGTTGGCTTCCCAATTGGCCTATGGCCGGCTTCCCAATTGGCCTATGGCCAGCCCCCATTAGCAACCCTGCTGACTCAACACTTTGCACTCCTTTGCGCTTTCTAGCACTCATCCTGCTGGCTACTTTATATTTTTAAGAAATTCCTCAAATTTTCAGTATCATTAGAACATCCTGCTTTGTTTCCAGTGCTGTAATAGATTTGTTGGTTTTTGTGTATCATTCCTATTTTTCAAGGTGATCTTATAGATGAAGGAAAATAATGTCTGTCATCTTGGTGTGAAGGGCACATTTTTTTTTTTCCACTTCACAATGGGTAAATAAAACAATGGGTAAAATCAGAATGAACAGGCTAACTTAGACTAAATAGGCATTGGTCTGATTGAAAATTCAGCTATTTATCAGTATTTTTGGAATTTGTGCTTGTGCCAAGGATAATGGACGTGAACATCTTTATTACTTTTAAAATGCAAAGTATTATTTGATGTTTATACAGTTTGATGTTTGTACAGTCATTTCAGTACTCCAGAGAAATTTTTTTCTTAGTTCTTTTCTGAATCACATCTATGTCCATTAACATAAAAAACATTAACATAAATAGTTTTTATATGAGGAATAACCATTTATTATGGTTATTTTGGAAGGCGAAATTTTGACTGACATTATTTTTGGTTTCTAAATGTATTTTCTACAACAAACACACATGTAATTAAAAGGGGGACGTTTGTTTTCTTTCACTTTGCTAGACAAATGTTATACCATACCCACCACTCCATAAAAAAAGTAATTACACTTTTGAGCAGTAAATTTAAGGTATGGAAAATCTAAGGCATGAACAGTCTTATATATTCTGGTTGCACAGAGATCTTTTTGTGAAGTTTAAAACTTCATGCGTTATTTCTTTTCTACTTTTTCCTGCCAGCTGCTGACCTTCAAAGTAACATTATTATTGAGATGACTCCTGAGAGTCAGCGTGAAATAGAACATTTTGCTGCTGGAAGTTCTTAGATTGCTTAGTACTATTTGGCAGTATTGTATAAAGGAAGAACAAAGTTATAAAAACTAAGCTCTGTCAGCACACCTTAAAAAAACTATAATTTTGTTAGGAATGTGTAACAAAAGAGTCAGTGTTAACTATTCATTTAACAATAATATTTATTATGCAGAAGAAATAATGTGTTACTAGCATTAGAAGATGAAATCTCCTCTAAGGTCTAACCTGGCAAATACATCTTTAAAAATATATATATTTATTTACTTATTTGACTTTGATGGATCTTAGTTGTGGCTTGCGGGATTTTTAGTTGTGGTATGCTAACTCTTAGTTGCAGTATTTGGGATCAAGTTCCCTGGACCAGGGATTGAACCCCAGGCTCCCTGCATCAGGGTGGAGTCTTAGCCACTGGACCACCAGGAAAGTCCTAAGATAACATCTTTTGAAATAAAAAATGTTTTCTGTATTCCTTAACTGTTTATTGAGTTGTATTATATGATTATTATTAATCAGAAATAATTTCCTCCTTGTTATCATTTAAGTAGTTTGTAAAGAGTCCTTTTCACATTAACGTAGATAATGTGACGTAGATACAATGTGGATCAATGTACACTCCTTACAAAAATTTGGTGGCATCTATATTATTAGTAGGTAATAAAGAATATCATTTTTGCACCTAAAAATAATAATAGAACATGGAAGCTAGGAGTTTATGTGTTTTTCCAGAAGTTAAGTAAATAGCTGGGCTATTATATAGTGATCAGTTCAACTCCCAATTTATCACTACTTTCTTGTGAGTCCTGGGAAATCCCTAAGTGTTTTAGTTCTTTTGTATCACTGTTGGCAACACAATGACAAGTACAGTAACATTTGTAGCTATATGATATATTAATTTTGAGAAGCTATAGGTAACATTTATAAATTGGATGGTCTAGTGAAAAAAAAGTAGTATTAAACTTGTAGTATCTTCAAAACCACCATAAGATAGTATTTCACACTTGTTAAAACAAGTACTATTAAAAAAAAAAGAAAAGAAAACAGAAAATAACAAATGTTGGCAAAATTGGAACCCTGATGCACTGTTGGGGAAAATGCAAAATGTTGTATATGCTATGGAAAACAGTGGCCTCAAAGTATTGAAGACAGAATTAGCAAGCCCACTGCTGGGTATATACCCAAAAGAACGGAAAGCAGAATCTTGAAGAAATATTTATACACCCATGTTTATAGTAGCATTATTGACAATAGTCGAGAGTTGGAAGCGGTCCAAAAGTATGTGGTATACATAGAAAGGAATAGTATTCAGTTTTGAAAAGGAAGGAGAGCACGTCACAGGCTACAATATACATGAATCTTGAGGACATCATGCTAAGTGAAATCAGCCAGTTACAAAAAATAAGCACTGTATTATTACAAGCACTGTATTATTGCACTTATTCAGTTCAGTTCAGTCACTCAGGCTGTCTGACTCTTTGTGACTCCATGGATTGCAGCATGCCAGGCCTCCTTGTCTATCACCAACTCCCAGAGCTTACTCAAACTCATGTCCATCAGGCTGGTGATGCCATCCAACCATCTCATCCTTTGTCATCCCCTTCTCCTCCTGCCTTCAATCTTTCCCAGCAACAGGGTCTTTTCCAATGAGTCAGTTCTTCACACTAGATGGCCCAAGTATTGGCATTTCGGCTGTAGCATTAGTCCTTCCAATGGATATTCAGGACTGATTTCCTTTTAGGATTGGCTTATATAAGTTATATGATTACAGTGATAAATGTGTTATCTATAGTAGCCAAATTTATTGAACAGTAGAAGAGTTGTTACCAGGAGCTGGAATGGAGGGAGAAATGGGAAGTTCTTACTTAATGGATACAGAGTTTTAAATTTACACCATGAAAATGTTCCCTAGAGGCATTTCACAACAATGTGAATATATTTAACCTTAGTGAACTGTACAGTTAAAAAGAAAAGCTAACATGGCAAATATTGGGGTTTTTTTTTACCACAAATAAAAATAGAAAAAAGTATATAAATCTGTCTGGATAGGATTAACTTTATGACTTTATAACAAGGCAGCTACAGGAATGGGGAACTCACTAAAGGATTCTCTTCTCTCTCATCTCTCTTTATGTTTTAAATGCATCATTTAGAGCATCATTCACTGGGTTATAGCATATTCATTATTGTGAGTAAATAGCTAACATAATGACCCATAGTCAAGTATTTACATTTTAAGAACATTTATATCAGATTGTTAAGAGTAAGCTTTGATAGAATAGGGCTTCCCTTATGGCTCAGCTGGTAAAGAATCCGCCTGCAATGCGGGAGACCTGGGTTCGATCCCTAGGCTGGGAAGGTCCCCTCAAGAAGGGAAAGGCTACCCACTCCAGTATTCTGGCCTAGAGAATTCCACAGACTGTATAGTCCACGGGATAACAAACAGTGAGACACAACAGAGCGACTTTCACTTGATAGAATAAGGGAGGAAAAAGAACAGAAGGGAAGGTGTCCTTGGTAAAGGAGGAGTCACAGCCTGGTGAAGACTAGCTGTTTACCAAAAAGTTCACCGATTAACTCCATCTCAGATCTGCAGAAAAATTTTCCCTTCCTATTTCCTGTTGCCCCGGGGAAAGATTCTGTTACCATAGCAAAGGGATTCTCTATGTGGAACCTACACATGCCTTTCTAGGGGCACACAAAAGAAACATTGTAAGGGAGTGAGTTTCACAGCTCTTCCCCTAACTCTATCAGGGTGCGCCGTTTTAAGCAGCATTTTCCCTGTTTTTGAAATTAAATCCCATATGGATTGTTTCTCCTCGTTTTCACATCTTCCTTTAGTTCGACTGTAGAACAATACATTATGATCCTTCCAAGGGAACCAGAAGTGGCCATTCATTCTAAGATCCATTCCAACACAGATCACTCACCTCCCAGCCTTGTGCTGTGGGACTCTCTTCTGGAAGAAACTCCATTTTTCATCTTGCAATTTCTACATATATGAATACTACTCCTCCCCACCACCACCACCAAAAAAAATTATTACCATGGAAACCGGGGAGTTAGTAACTTGGAAACTTTAAAAGAAGCGTTTAGCTGCTGTGGCCAAAGCTGGGATAATAAACATGCATTTACCAGGGGAATACAGAACTTTCTGTCATAAAGTTGGCTACTTTTGCTGCCAGGTGCTCCATAACTCTTCTACAAGTGTATTCCCAGTACAGGAACAATATTTTCTGTATTACTGATGTAGGAAAATGTTTATTATTTTGACATAGCAGTATGGTGGTTAGTGAAAAAAATTTAATTAAAACTTGATTTATATTACCTTATGTGTGTCCGTCTTTTCCTTCTCTTCAGCCTAAAGCTTCAAAAGGGCATCCTTGAGGGTTTTATAGGTTTAAGTTTCCTTTATTTTTAGTTAAGAATGGAAGTGATTTATTACACAAAATTTGGATAGCAGAGTAAGTTACAAAGGTGAACAAAACCCATAAACTCATTCTCCTAACTCACTCTAGTAAGTAACTGATCCTTGCTCTTCCAGTATTTTTTCTTAAGCGTGTTTTTAACATAGTTGAGACTATTGAAGGCTTTCATTGCAATAAATTTTATCACCCAGATCTTGTACCATCAGATACTTAAATTGACGATAATCCATTCAGCTGTTCCCTATTTCTTAGGCTTGATAATAGGAAAGGGTTTGACTGTTGGTAATAGGGGATGGAGAGGGGGCATTATCAACATGTAGAACTTCCTTTTCTAGTCTGAATAGTAAATGCGTTAAGCTCTTCTTCCTCTAAAAAATGCTCCTAAAAATACTCTTTATCCAAAACTGTTCTGTGGCCGTTCTTGTTGCTCTTCTGGTTGGTGCCCACATCAATCTCTATTCTTTCATAGTCTTGTGGCAACATAAACAGCATCAACTGTAGCCCAGAATTCACACGTGGAGTCTGAATATACTAATTTAAGACTGAAAAAATATGCTATGTAAGTCTTTGATCCTCAGTCTGACACTTGAAGACACTGTTGGGAATCTAGAAACCACATGTAGGGGCAGGGAGTTAAAGAGCTTTCCTCACAGATAAATTCTGAAGCTGGAAAGATGCTGAACAATTAGCTAAGATGAGGGCACCGAAAGTATTCTCAAAACAACCCTGTTTTTCCTGCAGTTTCTTTGCACACACAAAATGATAAAAATAATACTCTTTTAAAGGCCCAGAAGCCATCCCAGCACTTGCCTACAAGTCTCAAAAAATAGGAGGCTTTGACATCCCTGAAAGTCCCAAGCATAGTGAATTTGCCATTAGCAAAATATTTGAACTTCTGAGGACCAGAGGCTGGAGACAAAAGAAAGGTAATTTATCCTTAAGCTGAAACTACAAAGGCCATATATATTTTTTATTTTCAGCTGCCAAACTGCTACTATGCAAACATTGCTTAGAATGCCTCTTTAATCTAGATGCTCTATAAAATGAAAAAGATGTCAAAATACTCTGCTAAAACAAAGAATTCTAAAGTTCAGTAAAACTTAAAAACTGAGCAGTGTTGGCCTACACCCTGCACAGTGCTGCAAAAAAAAAAATAATAATAATAATAATAAAATAAAGCTAGAAGTCATTAGCTGGGACCTGGGGCAAGTACATAGGAAGGTCAGTAATGTGACATGGTATAGGGGAATTAATCTTTGACAAAGGAGGCAAGAATAAACAACGGGGGGAAAGTCAGTTTCTTCAGCAAGTGCTATTGGGAAAGCTGAATAGCCACATTTAAATCAAAGAAGTTAGCACACATTCTTACACCACATACAAAAATAAACTGAAAATATCTTGACGACTTAAATACAGGGCTTGAAACCATAAAACTCCTAAAAGAGCACATAGGCAAAACATTCTCTGACATAAATCATACCAATGTTTTCTTAGGTCAGTCTCCCAAGGCAATAAAAGTAAAAGCAAAAATAGACAAATGGAATCTAATCAAACTTATATTTTGCACGGCAAAGGAAACCATAAATAAAATGAAAAGATAACCTATGGACTGGGAGAAAATATTTGCAAATAATGTGGACAAGGGATTAATTTCCAAAAATATACAAACAGCTGATATATCTCAATAACAAACTAACAAAACAAAAAAAATGGGCAGAATACCTAGATATTTCTCCAAAGAAGACATACAGATGGCCAATAGGCACGTGAAAAGATGCTCAACATTGCTAACTATTAGAAAAACGCAAATCAAAACTACAATGAGGTGCCACCTCACATTAGTCTGAATGGCATAATAAATGCTGGAGAGGGTGTGGAGAGAAGGGAAACCCTCCTCTATACTGTTGGTAGGAATGTGAATTGGTGCAGCCACTAGCAAGAACAATATGGAAGTTTCTTAAAAAACTGAAAGGAGTTGCTGTATGATCTAGAAATCATACTCCTGGGCATATACCGAGACAAAATTATAATTGGAAAAGATACACGCATCCCTATGTTCAGAGCAGAACTATTTACAATAGGCAAGACTTGGAAACAACCTAAATGTTCATCAGTGGATAAAGAAGCTGTGGGGGGTGTGTGTGTGTGTGCATGTATATATACACCCACAGTGGAATACTACTCAGCCATAAAAGAGAAGGAAATAATGCCATTTGCAGTAACACAGATAAATCTAGATATCCTCATACCAAGTGAAGTAAATCAGAAAGAGAAAGACAGACACTGCATGACATCACTTGCATGTGGAATCTAAAATATGACACACATGAGGTTATCCATGAAACAGAAACAGACTCACAGACATAGAGAAAAGACTTTCGGTTGCCAAGGTGGAGGGCGGTCCAGGGATAGAAGAAGGGAGTTTGGGATTAACAGAAGAAAACTGTCAGAATGGATAAATGACAAAGCCCTACTCTATAGCATAGGAAACTACATTCAATATCCTGTAATAAATCATAAAAGAATATGAAAAAGAATATATATGCATAATTTAATCACTGCTCTATAGAGATTTAGAGCAAAAAGCGATTTAGATCTAAAGCAAAAATTAACACGGCATTGTAAATTAACTATACTCAGTAAAATAAAATTTTAAAAAATAAATGGTCACTGAAAGGCACAAACTTTCTGTTGTAAGACTAAGTCTGGTCATCCCATGTACAACACAGCAATTATAGCTAATAATACTGCTTCATATACTTAATGTTTCCAAGAGAATACATCTTAAATGTATACACCACGAAAAGAATTTGCTAATTATGTAACACGATGAAGAGTTAGTTAAGATGGTAATCATTTTCAGTATATAAACATATCCAAGCAACAAGTTCACCTTAATTGTATACAATGTTATATGTCAATTATATCTCAAGTTGGAAAAACAGCAGCAGCGATAATAACAACAGCAAACCCTTAGTCTCTGGCAAAAAGCCAGAAGCAAGTAATTGTGAACTGTTTGCTTTACTAACAGGCAAATGTATGCTTTAGTTTTCCTCTCCTAAGAAGGTAAAAGTAGGTAAACTTAGACCTGCCCAGCAATTAATGTTCCTTTATTTATCTGATTTGAAATGACTATTCAGTTAGTCAACAAATTCTCTTCAATTTAGTTTAGTTTAGGAAAGACCCTGAAGCTGGGAAAGATTGAAAGAAAAAGGAGAAGTGGGCAGCAGAGGATGAGACGGTGAGATAGCATCACTGACTCACTGGACATGAATCTGAGCAAACTCCAGGAGAGAGTGAAGGACAGAGGAGCCCAGCGTGCTGCATGCAGTCCATGGGGTCACAAAGAGTCAGACATGACTTGGTGACTAAACAACTGTTGCAAGTTACCAAACCCTGAAGACTGCTTTAGACAGATATTCCCAAAGCATAACAATTTCTAAACAGTTTTAAAAGGTCTCCTTTTTTCCTCTTCACTCTTAGGGATCACACAGGAGTAAAGTTTCTGAGAGCTCAAGTAGATGATTTATATCTCAAAAGCACAAGAACAGAAATACCAATTCCTTCTAGAACACTAACTTCTTCTAATGAAAGGTCCAGCTTTAAAATGATAAAACAATTCCCACCTTGGCCATTTTCAGAGACTTTTTTTTCTAAGTTCTAAATAAGCCAATTCAGTTGAAAGAAACAGCAATACTATATATCATTCACTCACATTCATATGCCTCACTTTCAGAGGAACAGGAATCAGCTAACCGATACCTCGACTGTTAACTCCGCTCTGTGGCCTTTCTTAAACAGAAAGCAGTTGCTAGCCTGCAGCTGTGGCCACCATCTATTGTCTCTTTCTTTCCTGTAGAAATGGCAGCCAAACATCCCCACAGTAACCTTAGGAGGGTCTATGATTTCTCAGTACTTTCTCGGTGGCCCCCATTCATCAAGGGCCGTCCCAAAGGGCCCCACACACCAGCAGGTGGCCACGCCAGGGTTACACCTGCAACGTTCAGGCCCCACCTGCTAGGTCCCTGCAACTTCCCACCCCCCACCTTTATTTCCCAACATCTGGTGGCTCTTGGGAATTTCTTGGGTCTCCAGGCTGATTCTCTACTTCTTGTGCTGCACCCCAAGGCCTCCAAGGCCTTGCCCAGCTCAGGACCAAAGAATGAGTCCGAAGGCAGTCACAGGGACATCAGTGGTTTAATGGACAGAGAAATCTTCATCTGAAGCAAGGTCCTGGAGCGAAACCCCACCATGTGCAGACAGCAGGACTTGGCAGCAGTATTTGCTGCCGGGGGCAGGGGGAGGTTATCTACCAGGGGACGAAGTGATGTCAGATGGGCTCATAGGTTATCGAGGAAACAAGCCTTTGCTGAGCATAGTGAAGAGTTCCGATCTAAAGCTAGCGATCATTAGCCAGGGCCTGGGGCAATTATATAGGAAAATCAGCTGGGTGAGTAGGGTGTAGGTGAAGCAGGTGTTGGTTGAACAGGGGATGTACAGAGAGCAAGAGAACAGCCACCCCGGGAGTTCCCTGGTGGTCCAGTGCAATGGTTAGATGTGTTCACTCTGTGGCCCCAGGTTCAACCCCTGGTCAAGAGAACATCTTGAGTGACTTGACCGGGCAAGTAGTGACCTGTTAAACTGTGGAAAATTCTGAGAGAGATGGGAATACCAGACCACCTGACCTGCCTCTTAGGAAATCTGTATGCAGGTCAGGAAGCAACAGTTAGAACTGGACATGGAACAACAGACTGGTTCCAAACAGGAAAAGGCTGTATATTATCACCCTGCTTATTTAACTTATATGCAGAGTACATCATGAGAAACGCTGGACTGGAAGAAACACAAGCTGGAATCAAGATTGCTAGGAGAAATATTAATAACCTCAGATATGCAGATGACACCACCCATATGGCAGAAAGTGAAGAGGAACTAAAGAGCCTCTTGATGAAAGTGAAAGAGGAGAGTGAAAAAGTTGGCTTAAAGCTCAACATTCAGAAAACGAAGATCATGGCATCCAGTCCCATCATTTCATGGGAAATAGATGGGGAAACAGTGGAAACAGTGTCAGACTTTATTTTTCTGGGCTCCGAAATCACTGCAGATGGTGACTGCAGTCATGAAATTAAAAGACACTTACTCCTTGGAAGAAAAGTTATGACCAACCTAGATAGCATATTCAAAAGCAGAGACATTAGTTTGCTGACTAAGGTCCATCTAGTCAAGGCTATGGTTTTTCCAGTAGTCATGTATGGATGTGAGAGTTGGACTGTGAAGAAGGCTGAGCACCAAAGAATTGATGCTTTTGAACTGTGGTGTTGGAGAAGACTCCTGAGAGTGCCTTGGACTGCAAGGAGATCCAACCAGTCCATTCTGAAGGAGATCAGCCCTGGGATTTCTTTGGAAGGAATGATGCTAAAGCTGAAGCTCTAGTACTTTGGCCACCTCATGAGAAGAGTTGACTCATTGGAAAAGACTTTGATGCTGGGAGGGATTGGGGGCAGGAGGAGAAGGGGACGACGGAGGATGAGATGGCTGGATGGCATCACTGACTCAATGGACGTGAGTCTGAGTGAACTCTGGGAGTTGGTGATGGACAGGGAGGCCTGGCGTGCTGCGATTCATGGGATCGCAAAGAGTCGGACATGACTGAGTGACTGAACTGAACTGAACTTACCACTAATATCAGTTCAGTTCAGTCGCTCGAGTCGAGTGATGCCATCCAACCATCTTGTCCTCTGTTGTCCTCTTCTCCTTCTGCCCTCAGTCTTTCCCCACATCATGGTATTTTCCAGTGAGTCAGCTCTTCGCATCAGGTGGCTACTGTATTAGAGTTTCAGCTTCAACATCAGTCCTTCCAATGAACACCCAGGACTGATCTTCTTTAGAATGGACTGGTTGGATCTCCTTGCAGTCCAAGGGACTCTCAAGAGTCTTCTCCAACATCACAGTTCAAATGCATAAATTCTTTGGTGATTAGCTTTCTTCATAGTCCAACTCTCACATCCATACATGACCACTGGAAAAACCATACCTTGACTAGACGGACCTTTGTTGACAAAGTAATGTCTCTGCTTTTTAATATGCTATCTAGGTTGGTCATAACTTTTCTTCCAAGGAGTAAGTGTCTTTTAATTTCATGGCTGCAATCACCATCTGTAGTGATTTTGGAGCCCCCAAAATAAAGTCAGCCTCTGTTTCCACTGTTTCCCCATCTTTTTGCCATGAAGTGATATAAATCTTATGAATGTCTAGGCACAACTAGAATGTGTGTTTATATCTATTCTTTTTATTGAGAATTATTTTATTATAAAATTGTGGGCTATTTTTTGCACTAACATAGATGTATTACTGGGTTTTTCTCATGGCTCAGTGGTAAAGAATCCACCTGCCAATGCAGGAGATGCAGCTTCAATTCCTGGGGTGGAAAGATCCCCTGAAGAAGGAATGGCAACCCATTCCAAAATTCTGGCCTGGGAAATCCAATGGACAGAGGAGCCTGGTGGGTTACAGTCCATGGGATTGCATAAGAGTCAGACTTGACTTAGCGACTAAATAACAAGATGTATTATTAGATTTTATTAAGAAAACTTTCTATAAAGTAGACAGCCCAACATTTTATGTCTTATGAACTCTCCAAGTGTTAAAAATCATTTCCATTTTGTATGCTATACAATAAAAAAGTAAATTCAATAATTTATACAAATATTTTATTTTGCACATCAACAAAAATATAATATCAGTTCAGTTCAGTCACTCAGTCATGTCTGACTCTTTGCAAACCCATGAATCACAGCACATCAGGCCTCCCTGTCCATCACCAACTCCTGGAGTTCACCCAAACTCATGTCCATTGAGTCAGTGATGCTATCCAGCTATTTCATCCTCTGTCGTCTCCTTCTCCTCCTGCCCCCAATCCCTCCCAGCATCAGGGTCTTTTCCAATTAGTCAACTCTTCCCATGAGGTGGCCAAAGTATTAGAGTTTCAGTTTCAGCATCAATCCTTCCAATGAACACCCAGGACTGATCTTCTTTAGGATGGACTGGTTGGATCTCCTTGTAGTCCAAGGAACTCTCAAGAGTCTTCTCCAACATCACAGTTCAAAAGCATCAATTCTTCAGCACTCAGCTTTCTTCACAGTCCAACTCTCACATGCATACATGACCACTGGAAAAACCATAGCCTTGACTAGATAGACTTTGTTGGCAAATATAATATTCATTTAAAATAATAATTTTAATACTTAAAATATTAAAAATGTCAATATCTGATAATTTTTAAAATACATAAGGATAAATTTAGACCTTTTCCTATTGATTAAGAAACAAAGGTGCTTAATTTTCTTGCATTAATTATGTAAGACAATGCTTACTGTACTTAAAATAATGTTTAATATGAAATAAGTTTTATTTGGGGACTGAATAGATGTTGAAAGATATATGAATGTGTAACTAAATGTTACACATCAAAAAAAGCAAAAATGACTTTGCAATTTTAACATAGTCTTCAAAAAATCAACGGATTTGTTAATTTTTTAAAATTATAAGTCCAAAGCTGTGTCTTCAGGCAATTTCTGGAGATCTTTCCAAAATAAAATAATAACCTTGGGGTACAGTAACACTTTATGTTTTCTCCTTTTAACATAAATTTTTTAAGTCCTTCTCTTGAAGAACTATTTAAGAGTACTAAAGCTCCTGGATTTGATTTAAAATAGCCTTTTTATTATAACCCCTGAGGAAGCAGAACTGCCTACTTCTGAGTATGATTAAATTTTTGAGATTGATCTATTACAGTGACAAACTATCAAAATTGAAACAGTAAACTTTTCCATTAGAGTACAATAGGTTAAAAAAATTTTAATATATTTCTAGGATTAGATTCCATTGTGCACAATGAAGGCATTTACAAACCTCCTGACTCAGTCAATTTATTCTGCACAATGTACAGTCTCAGAAAATTTTATATGAATTACCTTTTCATTTGATAATTCTCATGAATTCCTTATATAGTGATGAGTTAGTTCGGGAGTATTAATATAAAGTATATCAATGCAACCTAAAATATTTCTGGCATCTTTTTATAAGATAGATGTATAAATCATTGTGATTTTCCAGGGGCTCTTTGAGAAATGCCGTAGATAATTTTAATTTTGAAAGACATCTAATTCTCGTTTTGGCAGCACCTAAGCTAAAACTGGAATGATACAGAGATGAGCATGGCCCCCGAACAAGTATGACATTTAAATCTGTAAAGTGTTCCATATTTTTTCAGCAAATGCTGCCAGAAAAATTGACTATTCACATGCAAAGTAATGAAGTTGAACTCTTACCTTATACCATATACAAAAGATTAATTTAAAGTGAATCAGAGACCTAAACATAACAGCTAATACTGAAAAGACACTTGGAAGAAAACCCAGTTAAGGTAGTTAAACTCAGAGGACAGAAAGTAGAATACTGGTTGCCAAAGACTGGAAGGAGGAAGAGATGGGGAGATATTGTTGAGTGGGTATAGAGTTCCAGCTGGGGAAGATGAAAGTGTTCTGGTGACAGACGGTGGTCGTGGTGGCACAATAATGTGAAGTGACTTTTTGTACTTGATGCTATAGAACTGTATACTTAAAAGTTATTAAGATGGTAAATTTTATGTTACATGTATTCTGACACACGCACACAAAAAGACATCTTAAGTTTTTAGTTTTTTGAATTTAGGATCAGTAATTTAATAATCTTGAGGAGCAAAATAAATCAAAATCATTATCAAAACGATTTGGTCATCTGATTGAGACAGGAGCACAATTACCTGTAAGCATGGATGAGTATAGATAAATCAAAGTAAAAACTATATTTTACAATAAAAATAGAAGGTAACAAAATAGTAAGGAAATTTGGCTGTTCTGAAGAAATGAATTTTTTTAAGTAATCAAGGGCTTAATAAAATCAGCACAAATGACTAAGAACTTATACCTTGTACATTACCAAGAAAACTATGGATATTAGTCTTAGCAAACTTAGTGTTAGCAAACAGTTTAGGTAAGATCATGAAGGATGCTGTTCACATACAGACAGTAAAGGTAGGGAAAGGACATTCTTAGGATCCATGCAAAAGACATAAAATTATGACCAAGTGTATCATGTTCACAGCTTATGAATAATCATATAAAACTTAGAAATAAAGCCTGGAGAGTATAGCCGATCATCAGAAAGATGGTAATGATAACCCTGTATGAGAGACAGCAAAAGAGACACAGATGTATAGAAGAGCCTTTTGGACTCTGTGGGAGAGGGCGAGGGCGGGATGACACGGGAGAATGGCACTGAAACACGTATAATATCATATGTGAAATGAATCGCCAGTCCAGGTTCGATGCAGGATACAGGATGCTTGGGGCTGGCGCACTGGGATGACCCAGAGGGATGGGATGGGGAGGGAGGTGGGAGGGGGGTTCAGGATGGGGAAAACGGGTAGACCCGTGGAGGATTCATGTCAATGTATGGCAAAAACAACTACAATATTGTAAAGAAATTAGCCTCCAATTGGAATAAATATTTTTTTTTTAAAAAGCACACACACACACACACACACACACACACACACAAATCTGAGTATTATTTTTAAGAAAATGAAACTAGCACTTTCACCTATATTTTACCATTCTCTTACCTATTTGACTAGAGCTCAGACAATGTAAAATTCATGTGATTTTGTATATTTCTATGTGATAGAAAAGCTAACTTCCTGAATTATGTTGGAGAGGTTTTTTTTTTGTTCATTTTTTCCTGTGAAGTAACAAGTTTCGCATCTCACCTAAAACCTTACTCTAATATTGGTGCCTATAAATAATTCCTCAAAATGTTTTTGAATTAGCTTTACCATCTTACTTGCTAATGTTAGGAGAGAATTCTCCATAGGTGTCTCACATTTCTGTGTCTTATGAGCGGAGGTACTAACTGCGTTTGTTCAGGATAATCTTTTAAAGAATGTTTGTATAGCAACAGCCTTGGAGCACAGTATTTGTGTCCAGAGAAAAGTGCAGGTTTGCTCAGAGTCTTGCTACACAGAGAGATAGATGCTCCTTCTGAGTCGGATGGGAGTCAGGCATGCTTAGCATTCACTATCTAAGCTCAGAGTTTCTCTCCTGAAAGGCACCCATGTACAGGTGTCACCTGGCCTTCTTCATATCATTGTGCAGAAATTACGGTTTGAAAAACTGGCACCAAATATGCTGATGTTCATACAGCTTGTTGTGCTGTGAGTAATATATTTCTTCTTGTCTCTGACCCAAACATCTTGTGTCTTCTGCTAGCAACCATGAATCCTTGGCAGGCAGCCTTTCAGCCTGTAACTAGGGTAAAATCTCCAACCCTTCACAGTACTTGATAGTTTCTTCACTTTTTAAAAAAACAAGCAAAATATGTGTTCATTCTGTATTGATAAGAGAGCTTTGTAATTATCTGAAAAATGTACTTCAACGTCATGATAGATGATCCACTGAGATACCTGAGCAGCCTAACCTGCAGGTTCAGTAGAACAGCATTGTGCAAGAACTGAGCTTATTGTGTCCTTAAGCTGAGGCATGTCTTTCCTTGACCCCTGCAGGGATTCCTGCAGTCAATCAACTGTAGAACCTTAACCTTTGTTGGCTCACTGTCTCCAGCCTTTTCCTTTCTTTCCCCGCTCCTGATTTTTGTTTTCTTTCTTGGGCAAGTGTGTGAGTTGGTCTATGCTTTGTCTGAGTGTTTGGGCTAAGTTGCTTTCCACAGTCAACTTTAGGGACAAATGGCCCAATAAGTCAGTTTGCTTGCATAGTCAGTTGAGCAACTGGTGTGTAAATAATTTGATTTGTGTGTGGCTGATCAATGTTTCCTGATTGATTGCAACAATTTCTAATGATCTCTTTGAACTGTCCTGACATTTAGTAATCTCTGTGAGGGTGATGGAGATCTGCCTTTTGTCAGGTGAGAGATAACAGAGAATCTGGTTTATTTTACTTTTTGACTATTTGTGAACCCGTGTCAACTAAGAAAATATTTCTGTGTCCATTGGAAAGGAAAAAGAACTGGGGAGTTTTTGTGCTTTGTGTTTACATTTACCCGTTGCTGAAGTTGGAGAAGTAAAGCCGCAAACATTTTCTGTGGTTTTTGTGACTGAGAAAGTCTTTAGCTCCTTCAGGGTGATTTCAAATATTTTCTATCTCCAGAGGGTATTGGTAAATTGGACTGCAAATTCTTATAAAAGCAGAGTTCTGTTCTGATTGTTTTATATAAGTTAATAAGTTGTTAAATACATATAATGTTCCCAGAATTTCTAGAAGTTAAATAAACTAAATTCTAATATATAGGTTAGTCTTTAAAAATGCATTTCTAAAGAAACTTAGTTCAGAAACATTTTTATAGAAGACTCCAAAATCTACATTATGAAGATGAAATTTTGGACAAATCAGACTAGATTTGTAATTTTGGTTTAAACTAGGGTTTCTTCCATTTGGCACTGTTGACGTTTTAGGCCACATAATAAGAATTTAAAAGAGTAATTTTCATTTAAATATACTTTAGTATTTTTTTAATCCTAAAAATACTTGTGGAAACAAAGATAACTTACTGGATCCATGGAACTGATGTAGGAAATCTTAGACATTTAAATCATGAAAAATTAGACTCATCTTGTATTTAACTAAAATCTTTCGCTAAACATTTTACAAATTGATAAAATTAGCAAGAAGACATTATGTTAATTTTAAGCTACAATTGAAATACTCTAATTTGTCCAAGGAATTATCTTTTTAAGAAGACTATCTTCCTGGTTTTTTATATATAGGTAAATCTCTGTAATAATCTCAAAAATTTTAAAGACTGTGAAATTTTGCCAGCTTCTCAATGTTGAGTTTTTCTTTCTAGCTGGGAACCACATGCATTGCTTAACATCACAGTTAATTTTTCTTTTGAGTTTCACTCTTGGCAAGGAAAAACATACAAAAGAAACACAAACAATATAATATTTCCCCCATCCTCATTATATTTTGGAAACTTTAAACATTATATCTGCATTAGATACTATAGAATTTACACATCATGACTGAGCAAAGTTCATGAACAAATTAACTTCCAAATTTCCAAAGAGAAGGGGAAAAGAAAAGAAGAAATAAGAGAAAGTAAGCTTAAGACAGATATAGAATTATCAATAAAAGGCTAATTATCTAGCCTCTGCAAGGAAGGGAAAGAGGTCAGATGAAGGAAACTCTATTTATACAGATATACACACAAGATTAATAAAGCATTACAGTTTATCTGAATAATAACTAGGGTTTTTAGCAAAACCTTATGATTAAAAAACTGGTACCCAGAAGATCCCTTGGAGGAGGGCATGGCAACCCACTCCAGTGTTGTTGCCTGGAGCATCCCATGGACAGAGGAGCCTGGTGGGCTACAGTCCCTGGTGCTGCAAAGAGTTGGACATGACTGAAGTGCCTTAGCACGCCCACACTCAATAATCACCAGAGTGGGAAAACTTAAGAGGGTGAATCTCTTATGTTAAAAAGTAATCTCTTTTACATATAGCTGTCAGCCTTCTCCAGACTACTTAGAGGCCATCGTTTATCCATTGTATATTATTGCTTCCTTTGTCATAAATTAATTGACCATATGTGCATGGATTTATTTCTGGAATTTCTATTCTGCTCCATTAATCTAATTGTCTGTTTTTGTGCCAGTACCATGCTGTTTTGATTACTGTGGCTTTATAGTATAGTCTGCGGTCAGGGAGATGGATATTCTGCCTTTGT
Source organism: Neotragus moschatus (assembly GCA_006410615.1). Lineage (NCBI taxonomy): Eukaryota > Metazoa > Chordata > Mammalia > Artiodactyla > Bovidae > Neotragus > Neotragus moschatus. The sequence goes on along the minus strand of SJYA01000690.1, from coordinate 139,428 downwards.
TCTTTTTCTTCAAGATGGCTTTGGTTATCTGAGGTCTTTTGCGGTTGCGAACAAACCTTAGTGTCATTTGTCCTAGTTCTATTAAAAAGTCATGATTATTTTGGTATTTCACTTATATGTAGAATATAAAATGTAAAACAAATGAATGAATATGACAAGGCATAAATAGACTCACAGATACCATAAACAAACTAGCGTTTACCAAACTAGCGTTTACTAGCGTTTACCAATGGGGAAAGGGCTGGGGGAGAGGCAAGTAGAGAAAACAATTAAGAGGTTAAAAACTACTAGCTATGAAATAAACAAGGTACGAGGATGTGCACGGGGAATATAGCCAATATTTTATAATAACCTTAAATGGAGTATAAACTATAAACGTATCAAATCACGATGTTGTACACTTAAAACCAATGTAATACTGTAAAACAATTATAACTCAATTTTTTTTTTTAAGTTACCTCTTATTTGGACACATAAGTCAGAGAATGTCCTCCTGAGATTTTCTTCCTGTTTGCATCTTGTTCATGTCAGGAATTGCCTGAAATGGCCAGAGTAATTCTAAATCCTCCTTGGTGAAATAGGTTAGTGAGAGAAATGTGCACATAAATGAAAGCACGAAAGCAGTACATGTGTGCCTCAGAGTGACAGAGATGACCTCAGGAAAGCCACAACACTTGGCGAGAATCTGGCCAACTAGCAAGCCTCACAGCTTTCATATTTCCATCTCCAAGTGAAAGAAATGAAATTAAGTGATGAAACAAAGGCCAGACAGAGAAACAGCTTTATGAGGTTTGGATTGGTGGCACAAGGCAAAAACGGTCCTGTAAGGATGTAGGTCTGATAAAGGGTTCTGAACTTGTCAGCACTAGGGCATGGATTGAGAGACCAACTGCTAAACCGACGCGAATCCTTCCCTCTCTAAATTTTCTCTGATGGCCTTACAACAAAAAAGTGACAAGAACATAAAAAGAACCTTAATGCTGTGCTATGAATAACAAGCTAGGTTTCCCTCCAAGTGTGAGTTTGCAAACTGGGCCAGATAGACAAGGGATTCCCAGGAGGAATTCTCTTATTCCCAGGAAACAAAATAAACTCCGCTTAAGAGAGTTTCACATAAATCTACTGGATTTATCTACTGATAAATCTACTGAGCACCAGTGCAGGACCTACTTGACCACTGCAGAGGAAGAGATCCCTGAACAGGATGTTCAAGAAGCCTCAAGGATCCATGTGGTTTCAGAGCTGAGGCTCTTGGGCTGTGTCAACCAGCTGGTGTTGATCAGATCTTATTGGGTTTCCAGGGCTGTCAGTGTTAATTCACCAAAAGAACAGCAGAGAAACCTATTGATCGATCTTATATGAGAAGGAAGATTTCAAGAAGTAATATTTGCAGGGTTTAAGAAGTTGGACTTACAAGGTTTACAGCAAGTCTTTCACAGCAATTTATTTTTGTGATAGTTTTGACACAATAATTTGGAATTGGTGGACATAGCAAGGTGTTTTGATGACTAAACTGCTGAAGGATAATGAAGCTCTTTGCCCAAAGCAGCTAGCGAGTATTATCTCAATAGGAGAACTGTTTATCCAAATGAGCAAAGTATATACCTGAACAAAATTGGTTTGCAGAAATTCACAGAACAAACAGTAAAACATACTGATTTGCAGTCTTATCTCCTTGGGGCATGAGCTTCCCAGATGGCACAGTGGTAAAGAATCTGCCTGCCAATGCAGGAGATACAAGACATGGGTTCGATCCCTGAGTCAGGAAGACCCCCTGGGGTGGAAATGGCTACCCACTCTAGTATTCTTGCTTGGAAATTTTCATGGACAGAGGAGCCTGGCAGGCTACAGTCGCAGAGAGTCAGACATGACTTAGTGACTGAGCGTGTACGCACGCCATGGGCCAGAGTTCTCTAGAACAAATGGTTGTGTCATGATGGCATAGATGGTCCAAGTTCTCAGACCCTTTCTGTTCTGTGGCCCCTACTATGGCTTGCCCAGTGGCGAACGTGGAAAGTATCGTTGCTTTCAGATGATTTCCCTTATAAAAACTAGTAAATATCTTTCATAGGAATCATTTTCTTCTCTTTTCTCAAAATATACCCTTTCTTTAGAGTGGTATTATCCTTTCATGGATCTGGTAATGTTTCTTTTTCCCATTTTCTTGCAAATAAGTTACGAGTTGTTAATAGCATGCATGCATGCTAAGTTGCTTCAGTCATGTCCAACTCTCTGCAGCTGGAGAATACTGGAGTGGGTAGCCATTCCTTTCTCCATGGGATCGTCCCAACTCAGGGATCCAAGCCACATCTCTTGCCTCTCCTGCACTGACAGGCAGGTTCTTTACCACTAGTGCCACCTGAGAAGCCCAGTTGTTAATAGGTTAGAGTTAGAAGTTTCAACAGGGTTTAGAACTCAAATTCTTTCCAGCTTCCTGGGCACACTGGACTCTCCTTCCTTAATCTGCTCCCATTTATAGCTAGCAAGCATTCATCAAACTTCTAAGGACAGTAACAATTTTTTCTGACTTTAATATTTTGCAATTATCTCCATAAAAATCTAAGTTGAGAAAAATGAACAGTTTTATGGCCTTTTTGTAAAGCAAACAAGTGAGACATTTTCATTCTAACATGACCTGTAAAATAAAAAATAAGATTACAGATGACAGAATCTGTCCACTGTAATACAACCACTGGCCACGTTGTAATACAACGGCTTCATTGTCTTGGATTACAGTAAAAATGTTTTCATCCATTGTAATGAAGTGAAGTAGCCTGAGATACATACGTTACTTCTTGGATTTATTAAAACAGAGAATTAAAACCTAAATTCTAATATTGCTCAATATTAGAAACATTTCTAGAAACGGTACAAAAGAGCTTTTCAATTCAACGAGTCACATTAAGAGGGAGACAGAAATAGACGATACAGACGCAAAAGGAAAACGACCACATTGTGTGTCCAAGTGCCAAGAGGAAGATTTTATTTTATTTATTTATTTTTTTCAAGAGGAAGATTTTAAAAGTCAAAAGTGCAAAAACTAAAAAAGCTATGGGGATGCCTGGAGGGTAATTAGATATTTTCTAACATGTATGACAATTTGAGCCCTAGAAGATAGAAAGAATATGAAAAGAATGCAAGATATGGTCATGTCCAAGGTTTTTTGAAGATAAACAGGAAGCTATTTAAGTATGTCAGGACACAAAGAAATGAAATGCCAAATAATATGATGAAGCAAGAAGCAGCAATCAGTGGGGGCCCCACATTCCTTTTGGAAGACAAAAGTAGGCATCTTCTGATTAACGGCAGTAAACTGTTCCTGACAATCAACACGTACACACAAAATTGTTACCAGAAGCCCATGTCCAATTATTTTAAACAGGAACACGTTTAATATGTTAACCATCAACTCAGTGCCTCCAACGAGTGTCTTAAAATACAGGAAACAGTTGCATATGAGTAAGAGACTCTAATATTAGGATGTGAAATTATTATAATTAAATGTGTTGTGTGCAAAAATGCTACTATGCCTTTTTTTTAACACTATGGGCATCATAAGAATCCCAATAAAAAATATTTTGTATTGGCATTATGTTATGCTTGTCAAGGCTTCTACTCTGATTCTGTCATTCTGTCAATTGTATTTGGATCACGAGTCAAAACGTTTCCCTCTCATCATTTTGATTTAAAAAATATTGCATTGAGCTTTGGGAATGAAAATATACATTTGATCTCATATAAACACCACCCTAAAATATAGTTTTGAGAAATAAACATGTTTTATGAAGTTAGGGGCATTAAAATCTAAGAGGCATCCTAGTGGGAAAACCTTAGTTGTGGAGAGAATCAGCAATTTATGCTTATATTTAAAAAACTGTGACTTATTTGAGGCTTAAATCTGTACACTTTGTGAAAATTTTCCATCCCCTTTAGAAAGGTACAATGATTATAACTAAGACTTAGTTTGAACTCCTACACTATTGTCATTAAGAATCATTCTAGGGACTTTCCGGGTGGGCTAGTGGCTAAGACTCCGCACTCCCAGTGCAGGGTGCCTGGGTTCGATCCCTGGTGGGGGAACTAGATCCCACATGCCACACTAAGAGTTTGCATGCCACAACTAATAAGCTCATATGTTGCAACTAAGACCTGGCACCGCCAAATAATATTTTTTAAAGATCATTCTAGAATTTTGCTTAAATAGGAAGAAAACTCTGATACACTACCATAAGGATGAATCGGAGAGTATTAGGCTAAGTGAGATAGCCACACACAAAGAGACAAACACTGTAAGATGCCCCATATATGAGGCATCTGGAGTGGCCAAGTTCATGGAAAGAAAAAGCAGAAGGTGGTTGCCAGGATCTGCAGGGAAGGGAGAAATGGGGAGTTGTTTTTTTTTTTTTTTTTTAATGGATATAGAGTTTCAGTTTTTACCAAGTGGAAAAGTTCCGGAGATTGGTTGCCCAACAAAATGAACATACTCAGCATTATTGAAATGCAAACTTACAGTACAAATGGTAAAGATGGTAAACTTCATGCTATGCATTATTTTTTTAACAAAAAGAAAAAAAGGCAGGGCGGGGGAGAATTATTCTAGATGCTCACCTTACTCAGAAACCATCTCTAAATGTTCTTGGTATAACATATTATATCTTTAGTGATTAAGCATCTTTTTGCCTAGGAAGAATCAGGAGTATGTGTAAAAGTTTTAATAAAATCCATAGTGTCAATATTTTGCACTAAGGAATCTTGCATGTTTGCTTCTGTGGTGGTTTAGTCACTAAGTTTTGTCTGACCCTTGTGACCCCCTGTACTTGTGAGCCTGCCAGGCTCCTCTGCCCATGAGGTTTCCCAGGCAAGTATACTAGAGTGGGTTGCCATTTCCTTCTCCAGGAGATCTTCCCAACCCGGGGATTGAACCCAGGTCTCCGGCAATGTAGGCAGATTCTTTACCAACTGAGCCACCAGGGAAGTCCTCTTTGCCTCTGTATTTTCTTATTTATTTGTATTAATACCCTTGTAATTCCACTTGCTAAAGTGTACTTGTGTAATTGATTTAGGTTTGTGGTATTAAATTCAATTCTTACTAAGTTTATATACATTCTTTAAAAATTTAAGATAACTGAATGAGATTAAGAAGAGTTAAGTAGCCAGGAAGGCTGTATTTAAGCTAGGCAATTGTTTTGCCAAAAAGAAAACTGAACACTTTAATGTAAAATCCTAAACATAAAAGGCAATGTAATAAACTGAGATGTTTAAGGGAATTTAATAAGGTTCTAAAATCCAGCTTAAAAGCAACTGTAAAAATGTTCTAGACTTTTAGAAAGAATTCAAAGACTATAAAGGTACATTAAAAGCTTAAGAAAGAACCAAGTAAATAAAATACTCATTTAAAAAGTAACCTAAGTAAACCTTTAAATGGCCTTTTCTACACATAAAAGCTGTCCTTGAGGGCAATTAAACACACACACACACACACACACACAACCTCACTTTCACACAGACAATAATACGGAATGCAAAGAAGGGAATGAGAGCTGGGTTGTAGCAGCTAGCAAGTGGTTGTGAACTGCCACTGGCCTGTGAGCAAGTCAGGTATCTGGGGGAACAGAAACAGAGCTAAACTCAGTGTCTGCAGAGAACCACAGCTCGAAATGGACGTGCAGACTATTCCACTATTTAAATTATATCAAACTCTTCTTGATAATTTTTAACCTCAGAGCCTTTCCTCAGTTCTTTATTCATTAATCGCCTCACCAGCCGGCAATTTGTAAGTTCTAGGGTCGGCCTGAACCTGTGGGGCTAAGACTACCAGGAGCCTTGATAATGAGCGAGGCTTAATTCCCTCTTCCTCACAGGGACAAAGTAACTTATAATTCTGCTAAAAATTATAGCAGAAGCAGTGCAAAAGCAGTTTGAAACTGTCTCTGTCTCTGGTTCTCAGAGATTTTTCTCACACTCAAAGAATGGATTTTCCTTTCTTTTTAAGCAATCTGCAAAGCACTTCACTCAGTAACGTGTACATTGAATAATCTGGGGGGAAGGTGTTAAGGATGGCCTGGTGTGATACCATTTTAATGAGCCAGTTTCTCTCTAAAAGAGCTCTGGGCTTTGGTGAATCAGAGGCACAGTTTTAAATGAGTCAGAATCATGTATTGATCACCCTCTGTGTGTAGATGATCGTGTTAGTGTTACTGACAATTTAAATGAATAACAAAAGAAAGAGCCCTGGATTTCAAAGAGTTTCTAACAGCCCGTTTGGAACGCCGAACGCTTACAGACAGGTAAGCCCAGAGTGACATGCTGCAGCCATATGTCACTTCAAGGCCTTGAGTCACGCAGCAGGAAAAGAGGAAAGGAAATGAGGGCTCCAAGGGGGCTGTAAAAATGAAGTTGCCTTCAAAGGAATCCTCAGACCAACCATCACATGGAAGATGTCACGCAAGGACTGGAGGAATCCGTCCAAAATTATACCTCTTACTAAACACAGAACTTGGTCCAACTGTCGGTTTGATGAAGACTTTGCAGATTGAAAGAATGAAAAGTCACTGCCCTCAAGGACAGCCTGAAAATACTGGCAGATAAGATCAGAATGTGCATCACGTACAGCTTCGCCCCCGGCCTCTACAGCAATCAGCCAGAAGAACCACAACTTGGTCAGCAACTGCCAGCTCCCTCTCACTGGGGGACCCAGCTTGTTGCTCAGGACCCACCAGAGAAAACAAAGTACATGTGCCCAGCTGCTCAGCCATGTCTTTGCCACCCCATGGACTGTAGCCCACCAGGCTCCTCTGTCCCTGGGATCTCCCAGGCAAGAATTCTGGAGTGGGGTGTCATTTTCTACTCGAGGGGATCCTCTCAACCCAGAGACTGACCCAGAGTCTCCTGCATTGCAGGCGGATTCTTTACCATCTGAGTTACCAGAGGCCAAATATATATTTATATGTATATCTGAATATATATTTATATTCCCCAATCAGTCATGGAGGGGGACCCACCTCTCTTCAGCTCACTTCTGGCTTCCCCCCAGAGGCCTATCCTCCCACTCTCCCCTCATGAAGCGTCCTTTCTTGTCTTGGAGTCACTGCTAAAAGCAAGTGATTGGGTTTGAGTACCCCAACTGGTAACAAGCTCTGAATACATCACCTTCTGAAATTCTAATTCGGGTGGCACTCATTTATTTCCACAGTTCCGGCGGAAGCCCCACGCAGACACCGTGTGCTCTATATGTGGCCGCAGACCCCAGACGTCAGCCAGACACAAGAGACCCCTCCCCTCACTGCCCCCGAGGGTGCCCCAGTTATCTTACTGCTCCTGGCCTACGGAGGGCACGCAGGAATAGTGGGTCAAAACTGGGTGGTGAGCCAGCACTGGGTCTGGACACTGCGCTCTTTGCAGAGCTCCTCTGCTATCCATCCTCAGATTAATAGGCAGGCTTTGCTACCGGTTCTCATTTGTTTGGTGTTCTTGGTGGAATCAGGTCATTCTTCTTCACCCTTTTTTGCAGCGTTGTGTGCTTTCTGTTGTGTGTGGTACTGTCTGAAAGTGTTGTTTGTCATAAGAGAGTTCCAGCTGAAAACACAGGCGAGGTGTCCATCAGGGTCCCACTCAAACATACCCTCTTTTGGGCTTCCCTATAGCTCAGATGGAAAAGAATCTGCCTGCAATGAAGGAGAGCCAGGTTCAATCCCTGGATTGGGGAGATCCCATGGAGAAGGGAATGGCAACCCACTCCAGTATTCTTGCCTGCGGAATTCCACGGACAGAGGAGCCTCGTGGGCTACAGTCCGTGGGGTCACAAAGAGTCGAGCATTACTGAGTAACTAACACTCCCACTGCCAGGCTCCATAAGTCTGCTCGGTTGCTTCACAGACCCGTGCGTTTGTTCTTCTAACCCAACAGGCGTCCATTTGAACAAATTCTGCTAAGGGTCACCAGAAACCTGATGAGTGTTTTCTCCCATCCTGACTTTTTATCTTTTTATCAGAGCCTGGCTTTGATCTAAGCTGACTGTTCACTCTGGAATCCTGCCTGTGGGGTGAAGGGTTTGAGGGGAGGTGTGGAGGTTACCGGGTCTACATTTGAAGGCAGCCAGGCAGCCTTCTCATTAAGAGCCCAATATGTGAGGACCACAAGCATCACATTAGTAGCATGGCATCATCATGGCATTAGTAGCATCTCATGGCATCATCTAAGCCTAAATCCTATCCTCGGGAAGAATCTTCCCCGTATACTCCCATTCCCATTCTTTTTCCTGAGCCTCTCTTACTAAATGACATAACTTCACCAAGGATGATCTGGGCCTTCAGGGGCACTCTGGAGAATATTTGACTTGAATGAAATTGTTCACTCAAGAGGTGCCTTAGAAAAGAAAGAAAACAAGATTTTGGGGGGCCTGATGGGCAACAGTTTTTTGATTGGTATGAGGAAACCTCTAAATGAAATCCTAAATCAAAATTTGCTTCACTAAAAGAGTCTTTGACCAAAAACAATGAGCAATTTAAAGAACTTAAGCAAAAGCAAACTAGTCTTACTTCCCTGGTAGGTCTTCAGTTGCCTCCTTGTATCCCTTCCCTTAAACTCTGATCTCTCTCCTTCTTCTTCCCCTGGGCCAGACCCTCTTTCTCCTAGTGATGACCCCCCAAAGACTCTAAAATAGCACTTGCTTCTAAAGATCCATGCCTCCCATGAGCCTGGCATGCAGACAACTATAGAATTTAAACCTTTGAACCAAGGTGAACTAAAAGCTGTACTTCAGGATTTCCCCAACACAGACAAGACCAACAACTATTCATAGATGAATGTAGACTTATTTCAGATGCATGTGACCCAGCATTATCTGGCCTCTTTCAACTTGTACATATGGTAGTCAGAATTTCAGACCTAAATCCTAGATGGGGAAAGTTGATCAAACCAACTCAGGAAGGAACCTACAAGATGTCTTTCTGCTTTTCAAAAAAAAAAAGTAATGTATTTGACTACACCAGGCTTTAGTTCCCCGACCAGGGATGAAGTCCTAGCCACTGGATGACCAGGGAAGTCCCCAGGATCTCTCTTCCGACAGTCAAGCTGAGGGCCAGAAAGAAGCTCAAAGAGGAGACCACCGTATTCTAAAAGCCAATACCTAAAAGACTTCCAGTAAAAATTGTTTGGCCCCTAATTGACTTATATAAACAGAAAAGAAAGATGAAACTTTAGGAACAGGTTCTCAGTCAAGATTTAAAAGATCTAAGCGTCCCCTGTGATTTAGTTCTGACACAACATGTAGATGATGTCATCCTTTGTTCAGAGAACAAGGAAGCCTGTGGGAAAAAGATGCCATTTACAGTCACAGCAGAAAAAAGACATCAAGTTTCTAAAGACATTACAGTTTTTCCAAAATATTACTCATTATTTAGGGCATGACCTAATTAAGAAGAGGAAAAAACACTCTCCGAATAAACTAACAATATCTAAATTTAGCCTACAGTCCTTGTAAAATGACAGTTGAGAGAACTCCTAACTTAACTGGATTTTGCAGAGAGTTGGGTGCCAAATTTTTTTGAGTTTCGAGCACTTATTTATGAATTGAAGAGTTTGCAGTTCATGACTATGGAAACAACTGAACAGTCTTCAACTGGTGAAGATCTGGGTCTCTAGCCTTCCCTGAACTGGTCAGCCTCTCACAAGTGACGGAGTGAGCACAGTGTGAGGGGAGGTGGACTGAGAGACACACAGATGGACGCCAGCCAGATCCTATGTGCAATCCAATTCTGACCCGCAACTTCTGCTGCAGTGGGCCCAGAGAATCAAAACTTGGCCGATGACTACCAGCTTTCCTAATTTTTGCCCTAACTTCCAACTTGGGAGGAACCAGAGAAAGCTAAGTAATCAAAACCAAACTAATTACATAGGGTGCCCCATTTCCAGTCAGCCCTTTGTTTCCTCTATAATGCTTCTGCATGCCCCTGTCTGCCTCTGAGTCCCTCCCAAGTAAGGGAGACTGCCTTAATATAGCAAACTCTGAATAAATAACCTCTATTTATTCTCACTTGTGTTGTCTTTATTTATTTCCATATCTTCCATTCAGAATTTTCCCATTTGAGAAATTTTGGATTCTAGTTACAAAAGTTTCTAAGCACCACCCATCACACTTCAGTTCAGTTCAGTTCAGTTCAGTCGCTCAGCCGTGTCCAACTCTTTGCAACCCCATGAATCACAGCACACCAGGCCTCCCTGTCCATCACCAACTCCCAGAGTTCACTCAGACTCATGCCCATTGAGTCAGTGATGCCATGCAGCCATCTCATCCTCTGTCGTCCCCTACTCCTCCTGCCCCCAATCCCTCCCAGCATCAGAGTCTTTTCCAATGAGTCAACTCTTCGCATGAGGTGGCCAAAGTACTGGAGCTTCAGCTTTAGCATCATTCCTTCCAAAGAAATCCCAGGGCTGATCTCCTTCAGAAAGGACTGCTTGGATCTCCTTGCAGTCCAAGGGACTCTCAAGAGTCTCCTCCAACACCACAGTTCAAAGGCATCAATTCTTCGGCACTCAGCCTTCTTCACAGTCCAACTCTCACATCCATACATGACCACAGGAAAAACCATAGCCTTGACTAGACGGACATTTGTTGGCAAAGTAATGTCTCTGCTTTTGAATATGCTGTCTAAGTTGGTCATAACTTTTCTTCCAAGGAGTAAGCGTCTTTTAATTTTATGGCTGCAGTCACCATCACACTTAGAGCCAAGAAAAAAAGGATGCAACTTGACCCCAAGGGCTTCCCAGGTGGCTCAGTGGTGAAAGAATCCCCCGGCAATGCAGGAGCTGCAGGAGATGTGGATCTGATCCTTGGGTTGGGAAGATCCCCTGGAGAAGGGCATGGCAACCCACTCCAGTAATCCTGCCTGGAGAATCCCACAGACAGAGGAGCCTGGCAGACTGCAGTCCATGGGGTCGCAAAGAGTCAGACATGACTGAAGCCACTTAGCACAGATTGCACAGAGAGGAGACCTGGGTTCAATCCCTTGGTCAGGATGATCCCCCGGAGGAGGGCAAAGTTACCCACTCCAGTATTCTTGCCTGCAGGATCCTGTGGACAGAGGAGCCTGTGCAGACCATGGGGTTGAAAAGAGTTGGACACGCCTGAGCACACAACCACTGATCCTGAATTGCAGAGTCAAAACCTCTGAGTGAAAATGCCATTTCGTCTTACTTTCACTTTCACCAAAGTCACACTCAGTGAAATACCAGCCACCTCTGCAATAACGATAACAAATTATCTCCATCAACGTGATAGAAAAATAATCGAAAAACCAGAAGTAGGTAAAAATGAGTATTGGGTATTCTCTAAGCACAGTGCTGGGTTTGGAGAGAGTAACATGGAAACTTAGAATACCAGGGAGCTCAGACAGGGGCTCTGTGACAATCTAGAAGGGTGGGATGGGGAGGCAGATGGGAAGGAGGCTTGGGAGGGAGGGGACATGGTTGTACCTATGGCTGATTTTTGTTGATGTTTGACAGAAAACAAAATTCTGTAAAAAAATAAAGTGAAAAATAAAGTGGCAAAAAAAAAAAAAAAAGAATTTGGCATTACAAAGAAAGGAAACCAGGAAAATGATTTCAATAAGATAGTAACAGTAAGGAGATAAAAAATATAAGACCAAATAGTATAGCTGGAGGTGAAAAATACAAAAACTGAAATGAAAAATTCTGGAAGGGTTCACTAGCAGATTTGAGGAGGCAAAAGAAAGCATCAGATAATTAAACAATAAGTCAAATGAAATTGTGCAGTCTGAGTAGAAAGAAAATAAAAGGATGAAGGAAAATACGCAGAGCTTAAGAAAGCTGTGGCACACTGCCAAGCATGTGAACAAATGCATAATGGAAAGCCCGGAAGAAGAGGGGAGAGAGAATTGGGAGAGCTGAAGGATACACAATATTTCAAGCAATAGTGGCCCCAAATTTCTCAATTTAAAAAGACATGAATCTATACATTCAATAAGCTCAGCCCTGCCTCTTCATTTTTGCTCATTCTCTCATTTTAAAAATATTTTACATATATATTTCATCCATTCTATGGCTTTGTTTATGGTATTTTATTGATGATTTAATTTTTATATCAGCAGTTCTTTCTGTATATATATATTCTGGAGGTTCCTGTGTTGCTTATTAGTTACTTCATCCTCTTCAATATTATACAATTATTCTGTTACATTTGCTTCTAATATTTCTATAGTTTAATTTTTAACATTTAAAACTTGATTCCATCTGCAATTAACACTTCTCATGTGAGAGATCGGGGAAATAAAAGTTTTTCTTCTAAATGTTCAACCAGTTGCCCTGACATAATAATTGAATAATATATTCTTTTCCCCACTAACTTTCTCCCCGCGACTAACTTCTAATGCTACCTATCTCTACCCCTACCCCTTAAGATTTAACATATACATGGGAAAATGTATAGACTCTTTGACTGTTTCTTTCTATACCAGCATCTATGCAGATTCAAGAAAATTTTCATATCTAATAGCACAACTACTTCAATATTATTTTTTTTCACAAACTTCTTGGCAAGTTTCACTTATTTATTCCCTTACATGAACTTGAGAATTATTTTATTGTATCAGGATTAAATATCTTTGGGATTCTGATTGGAATTGTATTCGATTTATATATAATTCTGAGGAGGATGGATATAAAGACTTCTCATCCTGGAAAATGATGTCTTTCTATTTAATAAGATTTGGTTTACAGTACTTAATAATTCTCAAAGTTCTTTTTATAAAATCTCATTCTTTTTGTTAAATTCATTAATTTAATCATATAATTTTTTCCTGCATATCATATAATTTATTATGGATGCAGGAAATTTTTCCATTTTGATTTCTCTCTGGTGATTTATACATAAAAACTATTAATTTTTATATGTTTTTTGTTAGCTGTTTATTAAATTCTCAAACTAGCTGTCACAGTTTACAAAGTTGAGCCTCTTTAATTTTCTTGGTTATAGATCCATAATAACTATAAATAATAATAATTTCTTCTTTCAATAATTATTTCTTGTACATTTTGTATTAGCTATACTCTTTAGGAAAAAATGAATAATAGTGGGTGAATAGTAGACATTGTTGTCTTTTTTACTTTTTTTCATGGCAATGCCTTCAGAATTTTTCTATTTTGTATGATTTTTGTTGTTGGAAGTAGTTTCTGACAAAACATTTTTTCTGTCTTTAAGGAATTTCTCTTTTTTTTTTTGCTTGGAGTTTTAATCAGGAAAGGCTAATGAATTTTACCAAATCTTTAAAAGTTATCAGTTGATATCACATAATTTTGCTTTTTATAATTTGAAGTATTACTTTGACAGACCACCTAGTTATAATTGCCTTTCTAGAATAAATCCTACTTATTTTTGAGTAAAATCCAGGGATCTGTCCTGGATTAAATCATACCCTGCAAGATCTGGTTCTTACCTATTTTCAACATCTTTTGAAACCCATTTCCCTCTTAGCCCTTCCTCGCTACTATTCCACCCCACTAGCCTAACTTCTGGAGAAGGAAATGGCAACCCACTGCAATGTTCTTGCCTGGAGAATCCCAGGGACGGGAGAGCCTGGAGGGCTGCCGTCTATGGGGTCGCACAGAGTCCGACACAACTGAAGCGACTTAGCAGCAGCAGCAGCAGCAGCAGCCTAGCTTCTGTACCCCCACGATCACTAAGCCTTTCTTGCATATTGTTATATTTGCCAGGAATGTTTTCTCCCTACTTCACAAGTCAGACACAGTCTCACCTTACAGACCTCAGCTTCTCTTCAGAATCACTTTTCCTGACTAATCTGTTTAAAACTTACTCTTCTGGATATTGTTTGCCTGATTCACTGATTTGATTTTCTTTACATCAGTTTTCAGAAACTATTATTATCTTGCTGGGGTGTTTTTGTGATTTATTTCAGGATTAGCAAATTTTTTCCATAAAGTGGTAGGTAGTGAATATTTTAAACTCTGGTCCTTTTGGTCTCTGTCACAGCTACTCAATCCTGTCACCCTTGTGTTTAAGCAGCCATAAACAATACATGAAGAAATATATGTGGCTGTGTTCCAATAAAACCACAACACAGGCAGCAAGCCTGTGGACGGGGTCTGTTGACTTGTGGTTGTAACTTTAGTTGTCTTCTCTCAGTTTACCAAATTGAGTATGGATCAAGATTTCTACTTGCAGCATATGTTCAAGCAGAGGTGAGGCTGCATTCTTTTAGGTTTTTATCCAAAATGCTATCTTTTCTTTTACTCTCTGGGTGGCTTTACATTTCATTTTAAAATCACATTTCTTCTTGGAATTACATTGAAGTGTGCTTTCAATTATGAAAAAGTTTATGTTTTTTCTTGTTATTCATTTTAATTTTTTATACTTTAGTGAAAGAGTATTACTAGTGTTCTTTATTCAAATTTTTTCCAAGCTTCTTATTAGAAGCTTCCAAGGTTCCTGCCCAATTACAGGAAATTTTTTACAGTTTTGAGTGAAGTAAAATAACAAGTATATACAGTGATGGAGATACAAAATATCATATACATATATATGTATGTTTTGTTCAAATGAGGAGTATTCTTAGTTATTTGATAAATATCAGTGATTATCATATCAATTTTGTTGTATTTTTATCATTATAAATATCCCTCTTTTGTAGAATACTTTTAAATTCTACTACATCTGCTATTAGTGATATCATCCTCTGATTTTTAATTTGTGTTTGCCTAATGTATCTTTCTCCATCCCTTTGTTTTTATTTCTTTGTTGGTTGCAGTCAGTTTATGGCTAGATTTTGTTAAACCAATCTAAAGTTGGTCTTTTTGTGAGGGAATTTAACCAAATCAGTTGTTCAGTTTGATTTTCTTTTATCTAACCTATTTTATATACTGCTTTATATATTTTGTTATAACCTTGTTTCCCTTGCTAGGGGCTTCTTACATTGACTGTTTAAAAATGATGTTTCCCTTGGTAACTTATTCTATTATATAACTCTATAGTTCTATTTTAATCGACCACATTTAAACTTCTAATTCTCTCTAATGGCATGCCAGAATGAAACCATTTTTGTAATGCTGGGTCCAAACTCTCTCTCCTATCATTCTCTGTTTTTTTCTGATGCTGGGGATTGCTGGTCTCTGACTGAGAGCTGTGGAGGCACAATATACACTCGAATATTCTCAGGCTCTTAGATATTCTAACTGAATGTAGATAGAGCTAATGAGGAGGGGAGACTGGGGACAAGAATTTCCTCCCTCAGAATGTGTCTACAATGAGAAGGTGATGTCCAGCCAATTTCCGGTTGTTGACCCTCTTCCTGTCAAGGGGCGGCATCCATTCCCTGTTGCATTGTTCCAGGGCAAAAGGTCAAGCATTCATTGGCTATGATTAGGCTTGTTTAAACCTTAACATCTGCTTGTAATTAGCATGAACCCTTCCAAGTTTCTGATATATGATGAATTCTAATCCTTAGTTTCCAGAGCCATTGCACATGTTTTTCTAATGTGTGTTTTCATAGATATTTCATAAAAATTTGGGGGGGTTTCTTTAATAGAGATTTAAAAAGTAACACATGTTGCCTAACGTTTAGAAAATGCAGAAAAGTCCCCAGAAAGAAAATATCCATAACCCATTTATAAAAAGATCATTTCTTTTATCAGACTGTTTATATATATATATATTATTCTAATTCTGATTTTATATCTGTCTTTGTAATACTAGAGTCTATTTGCAAACTGTTCCATATTTTAAAATTTTTATTCATGAAGTTTTTTCATTCTATTTAGTATTCTTTAACAGCATAATTCTTATTGCTACTTAGCATTTAATCTATAATTTCCAGAGAATTATTTTCAAATTTATTGGTAGAGCTGTGCTAATATTTTCCTTTTACCTTTTAGTATCCCCTGGACTATGCAGATATCTGCTTTCTCATTCTTAAATTTGCTTATTTGCATTTACTTTCTATTATTTTTATTAGTGTATGTAGAGGTTATTTTAAAATTAACACTTTTTAAAATTTTGGTAAAATTTTATTTCAATATAATTTCAAACTTGTATAAAAGTTGAATGAGTAGGAGGACATACCTGTATGCCCATTAACCAAATTCACCAATTGTTTGCATTTTGTCTGCTTGCTGTATTACTTTATATGTGTATATTATATATATACTGTTAAGTCGCTTCAGTCGTGTTCGACTCTGTGCGACCCCATAGACGGCAGCCCATCAGGCTCCCCCGTCCCTGGGATTCTCCAGGCAAGAACACTGCAGTGGGTTGCCATTTCCTTCTCCAATGCATGAAAGTGAAAAGGGAAAGTGAAGTTGCTCGCTCAGTTGTGTCCGACTCTTAGCGACCCCATGGACTGCAGCCCACCAGGCTCCTCTGTCCATGGGATTTTCCAGGCAAGAGTACTGGAGTGAGCTGCCATTGCCTTCTCTGATTATATATACAATATAATATGTATTGCTATCACTATTCTACATCACAGTACTATTTTTCTGAGCCATTTGGGAATAAGCTGAAGATATGGCTTCTTTTCCCTAACTACTTCAATGTGTGTTTACTGTGAACAAGGATATTTTCTTACTTAACTATAGTATAGTTGTCAAAATTAGGAAATTAGACATCGATACACTATTGTTGGCACGGCGACCCACTCCAGTGTTCTTGCCTAGAGAATCGGTACTATGGATAGCAGAGCCTGATGGGCTACAGTCGATAGAGTCACAAAGAGTCAGACACAAGTGAAGTGACTTAGCACATGCACACCTGTCTCTTATACACATCTTTCTAATATGTGTTTTCATAGATATTTCATAAAAATTTGGGGGGGTTTCTTTAATAGAGATTTAAAAAGTAACACATGTTGCCTAACGTTTAGAAAATGCAGAAAAGTCCCCAGAAAGAAAATATCCATAACCCATTTATAAAAAGATCATTTCTTTTATCAGACTGTTTATATATATATATATTATTCTAATTCTGATTTTATATCTGTCTTTGTAATACTAGAGTCTATTTGCAAACTGTTCCATATTTTAAAATTTTTATTCATGAAGTTTTTTCATTCTATTTAGTATTCTTTAACAGCATAATTCTTATTGCTACTTAGCATTTAATCTATAATTTCCAGAGAATTATTTTCAAATTTATTGGTAGAGCTGTGCTAATATTTTCCTTTTACCTTTTAGTATCCCCTGGACTATGCAGATATCTGCTTTCTCATTCTTAAATTTGCTTATTTGCATTTACTTTCTATTATTTTTATTAGTGTATGTAGAGGTTATTTTAAAATTAACACTTTTTAAAATTTTGGTAAAATTTTATTTCAATATAATTTCAAACTTGTATAAAAGTTGAATGAGTAGGAGGACATACCTGTATGCCCATTAACCAAATTCACCAATTGTTTGCATTTTGTCTGCTTGCTGTATTACTTTATATGTGTATATTATATATATACTGTTAAGTCGCTTCAGTCGTGTTCGACTCTGTGCGACCCCATAGACGGCAGCCCATCAGGCTCCCCCGTCCCTGGGATTCTCCAGGCAAGAACACTGCAGTGGGTTGCCATTTCCTTCTCCAATGCATGAAAGTGAAAAGGGAAAGTGAAGTTGCTCGCTCAGTTGTGTCCGACTCTTAGCGACCCCATGGACTGCAGCCCACCAGGCTCCTCTGTCCATGGGATTTTCCAGGCAAGAGTACTGGAGTGAGCTGCCATTGCCTTCTCTGATTATATATACAATATAATATGTATTGCTATCACTATTCTACATCACAGTACTATTTTTCTGAGCCATTTGGGAATAAGCTGAAGATATGGCTTCTTTTCCCTAACTACTTCAATGTGTGTTTACTGTGAACAAGGATATTTTCTTACTTAACTATAGTATAGTTGTCAAAATTAGGAAATTAGACATCGATACACTATTGTTGGCACGGCGACCCACTCCAGTGTTCTTGCCTAGAGAATCGGTACTATGGATAGCAGAGCCTGATGGGCTACAGTCGATAGAGTCACAAAGAGTCAGACACAAGTGAAGTGACTTAGCACATGCACACACATTATTGTTGAAACCACAGTTCATATTCAAACTACTTATGCCTCAATAATGTCCTTTATAGTGTTACTTTAGTTATCACATCTTTTTAGGATTTTTCAGGCTGGAAGAATTCTTTCTTGAACTTAATGTTTTGAAGAGGATTGTTATTTTTGTTGTTGTTATTTACTCTTTTAAAAAAGTTTATTTATTTTAATTGGAGGCTAATTACATAACAATATTGTGGTGGTTTTTGTCATACATTGACATAAATCAGCCACGGGTGTACATGTTTTCCCCATTCTGATCCCCCCTCTCACCTTCCTCCCCATCCCATTCCTCAGGGTCATTCCCGTGCACCAGCCCTGAGTGCCCTGTATCATGCATAGAACCTGGACTGGCAATCTATTTCACACATGGTAATATACATGTTTCAGTGCTATTCTCTCAAATCATCCCACCCTCGCCTTCTCCCACAGAGTCCAAAAGCTTGTTCTTTATATCTGTGTCTCTTTTGTGGTCTCGTATAGAGGGTTATCATTACCATCTTTCTAAATTCCATATATATGCATTAATATACTGTATTGGTGTTTTTCTTTCTGGCTTGCTTCACTCTGTATAATAGGCTCCAGTTTCATCCACCGCATTAGAACTGATTCAAATGCATTCTTTTAAATGGCTGAGTAATATTCCTTTGTGTATATGTACCACTGCTTCCTTATCCATTTGTCTGCCGATGGACATCTAGGTTGCTTCTGTGTCCTGGCTATTGTAAATAGTGCTGCGATGAACATTGGGGTACACGTGTCTCTTTCAATTATTGTTTCCTTGGTGTGAATGCTCAGCAGTGGGATTGCTGGGTAGTTTGGAAGTTCTATTTCCAGTTTTTTAAGGAATCTCCACACTGTTCACCATAGTGGCTGTACTAGTTTACATTCCCACCAACAGTGTAAGAGGGTTTCCTTTTCTCCATTCTCTCTCCAGCATTTATTGTTTGTAGACTTTGATAGCAACCATTCTGACCGGCATGAGATGGTATCTCATTGTGGTTTTGATTTGCATTTCTCTGATAATAAGTGATGTTGAGCATCTTTTCGTGTGTTTGTTAGCCATCCGTATGTCTTCTTTGGAGAAATGTCTATTTAGTCCTTTGGCCCATTTTATGACTGGGTCATTTATTTTTCTGGAATTGAGCTGCATGAGCTGCTTGTATATTTTTGAAATTAATTGTTTGTCAGTTGCTTCATTTGCTATTATTTTCTCCCATTCTGAAGGCTGTCTCTTCACCTTGCTTATAGTTTTCTTTGCGGTGCAAAAGCCTTTAAGCTTAATTAGGTCCCATTTGTTTATTTTTGCTTTCATTTCCATGAAGAAGGCTGTTATTTTACAGAAAGTCCCTTAATATAACTTTGTCTGATCTTTCTTCATGAGAAGATTTAGGCTGCGCATTTTGGTGGAAATATCACAAGTGATGTTGTGGCACTTCCCATGCGTGACATAAGAAGAAATGTTAGTTTTGGTCTCTTGGTTAAGGTGGTATCTGCAGGCTTCTTCACTTTAGAGTAATTGTTTATTCCTTTGTCATTCATAAGTATCTTTTGGACAGAGAGTTTCAGACTGTGAAAAAGTCCTGATCTTTTCCGCCCATTAATTTTAGCATCTCTAATTGGCTGATTTTTAACTTAACCACTCCTATATTTATTGCCATTTTAGTAGAGGAAAGCTATTTTTATTTTTTACATCTGTGGGTATATTTTATCTCGTAGGTTCTCAAGTTATTAAATTGGTTATAATTAATTACTCCATATATTTTCATATACAACCTATCCCAAAGTTACCAAATGTGAATCTTTTAAAGCTGTCTTTCTTATCCTTTCCTTTAAGATAAATCTTCATGTTATACTGCTTTTTTCTTGAAGAGATCTCTAGCCTTTCCCATTCTATTGTTTTCCTCTATTTCTTTGCACTGATCACTGAGAAAGTCTTTATCTCTCCCTGCTATTCTTTGGAACTCTGCATTCAAATGAGTATATCTTTCCCTTTCTCCTCTGCCTTTTGCTTCTCTTCTTTTCACAGCTATTTGTAAGGCCTTTTCAGACAACCATTTTGCCTTTTTTATTTCTTTTTCTTGGGGATGGTCTTGATCCATGCCTCCTCTACAATGTCACAAATTTCCATCCATAGTTCTTCAGGTACTCTGTCTATCAGATCTAATCCCTTGAGTCGATTTCTCACTTCCCTCTGTATAATCATAAGGGAGTTGATTTAGGTCATACAAGGTTATGGTTTTTCCAGTGGTCATGTATGGATGTGAAAGTTGGACTGTGAAGAAAGCTGAGCCCTGAAGAATTGATGCTTTTGAACTATGGTGTTGGAGAAGACTCTTGAGAGTCCCTTGGACTGCAAGGAGATNCTTGGTATCTCTAATTTTCTTGAAGAGATCTTTAGTCTTTCCCATTCTATTGTTTTCCTCTATTTCCTTGGCACATAAAAACAGACCTGGTCTCAGTGAGCAAATCATGTTCTGGGAAGCTGTGGTTGACTCTCAGGGAGAATCTGGGAAATTTTATCTATACTCTTGTTTACCATGTGTGAGATAGATCTATTATAATCAATATGTCTTAGTGTGGTAGTTCTTTTGTGTCCTTGGTTTATTAATCCAGCCTATAATCTTCTCTGGGTCAGGGAATGTGCCCTTCCTTCATTGTATGTGTGGGGCTGTTGTGACTGCATACAGCTGATTAAATAATTGAATGAGTAAATAGAGGAATAGATTCCATATTTGAATTGATTGTCTTTGTAACTCAGCCAGGATGAGTGCCTTTTTTGTTTGTTTGTTTTTGGTTTTTGTTCTCAGCTGAAAGCAATCATTGTTTATGAACAGGTTTATCAAGTGGAGACCCTTAGCAGAAGACCCAGGTTCGATCCCTGGGCCAGGAAGATGCCCTGGAGAAGGAAATGGCAACCCACTCCAGTATTCTTGCCTGGAGAATCCCATGGACAGAGGAGCCTGGCAGGCTGCAGTCTATGGGGTCACAAAAGTTGAATGTGATTTTACATTAAACCCCTAGAGTGGCAAATAACCCACTTGCCAATGCAGGAGATGTAACAGATGTAGGTTTGATCCCTGGTTCAGGAAAATCTCCTGGAGGAGGGCATGGTAACCCATTCTAGTATTCTCACCTGGAGAATCCCATGCATAGAGGAGCCTGGAGGGCTACAGCCATAGGGGTCAAAGAGTTGGACACAAGTAAGCACACATCACGCACTATTTATTAACTGACCATATTACAAATATAATTCTGGTAGCTGCCTTAGCTTATCTTTCTAATAGGTCTGTTTATCTGGTCTTCCCTATTTTCAGTATCTCGACTTTCTATAAAAGAGGTGGTCTTTTTCTTCATTCCACCTCACGGAGAAGATGATTGGAAGGACCACAGAAGTTGTTTGCTTCTTTGAAGCATTTTCTAACAGCATAGATATCATGGCTCAGATCCTATATGGAGATGATGCCATAGTCGCCAAGATATTGAGCAATCAATGCATTACAAGATGGGTGTTTTAGTCAACTCTCCTCACTGCTTGGATCACAGTAAACCCCAGTACACATTTGTTGAATTATAGATATTCTTCACAATCAAGGATGTTTTGTTTGTCCCAAACATGATAGAAATCCTGAAACTATTTCCCATGGACTCTCATCCTCAAAGGAGAAAACCTGACTCCTAAAATCCTGAGCAGGTCAAAATCAGATTCTCAGTCATCCCTCATTTTTGCCTAGGAGTCTGGAGATGTTGCAACAGCTATTTATAATCGCACACAAATCCCAAATTAGCAAAGCTAAGTGGAAGAATCAGTTAACCATTACTCCTGGCCCCTTAAAACATCGTTAAAGAAAAAAAAAAAAANTTTAACTGACCATATTACAAATATAATTCTGGTAGCTGCCTTAGCTTATCTTTCTAATAGGTCTGTTTATCTGGTCTTCCCTATTTTCAGTATCTCGACTTTCTATAAAAGAGGTGGTCTTTTTCTTCATTCCACCTCACGGAGAAGATGATTGGAAGGACCACAGAAGTTGTTTGCTTCTTTGAAGCATTTTCTAACAGCATAGATATCATGGCTCAGATCCTATATGGAGATGATGCCATAGTCGCCAAGATATTGAGCAATCAATGCATTACAAGATGGGTGTTTTAGTCAACTCTCCTCACTGCTTGGATCACAGTAAACCCCAGTACACATTTGTTGAATTATAGATATTCTTCACAATCAAGGATGTGTTTGTTTGTCCCAAACATGATAGAAATCCTGAAACTATTTCCCATGGACTCTCATCCTCAAAGGAGAAAACCTGACTCCTAAAATCCTGAGCAGGTCAAAATCAGATTCTCAGTCATCCCTCATTTTTGCCTAGGAGTCTGGAGATGTTGCAACAGCTATTTATAATCGCACACAAATCCCAAATTAGCAAAGCTAAGTGGAAGAATCAGTTAACCATTACTCCTGGCCCCTTAAAACATCGTTAAAGAAAAAAAAAAAAANTGGCACATAAAAACAGACCTGGTCTCAGTGAGCAAATCATGTTCTGGGAAGCTGTGGTTGACTCTCAGGGAGAATCTGGGAAATTTTATCTATACTCTTGTTTACCATGTGTGAGATAGATCTATTATAATCAATATGTCTTAGTGTGGTAGTTCTTTTGTGTCCTTGGTTTATTAATCCAGCCTATAATCTTCTCTGGGTCAGGGAATGTGCCCTTCCTTCATTGTATGTGTGGGGCTGTTGTGACTGCATACAGCTGATTAAATAATTGAATGAGTAAATAGAGGAATAGATTCCATATTTGAATTGATTGTCTTTGTAACTCAGCCAGGATGAGTGCCTTTTTTGTTTGTTTGTTTTTGGTTTTTGTTCTCAGCTGAAAGCAATCATTGTTTATGAACAGGTTTATCAAGTGGAGACCCTTAGCAGAAGACCCAGGTTCGATCCCTGGGTCAGGAAGATGCCCTGGAGAAGGAAATGGCAACCCACTCCAGTATTCTTGCCTGGAGAATCCCATGGACAGAGGAGCCTGGCAGGCTGCAGTCTATGGGGTCACAAAAGTTGAATGTGATTTTACATTAAACCCCTAGAGTGGCAAATAACCCACTTGCCAATGCAGGAGATGTAACAGATGTAGGTTTGATCCCTGGTTCAGGAAAATCTCCTGGAGGAGGGCATGGTAACCCATTCTAGTATTCTCACCTGGAGAATCCCATGCATAGAGGAGCCTGGAGGGCTACAGCCATAGGGGTCAAAGAGTTGGACACAAGTAAGCACACATCACGCACTATTTATTAACTGACCATATTACAAATATAATTCTGGTAGCTGCCTTAGCTTATCTTTCTAATAGGTCTGTTTATCTGGTCTTCCCTATTTTCAGTATCTCGACTTTCTATAAAAGAGGTGGTCTTTTTCTTCATTCCACCTCACGGAGAAGATGATTGGAAGGACCACAGAAGTTGTTTGCTTCTTTGAAGCATTTTCTAACAGCATAGATATCATGGCTCAGATCCTATATGGAGATGATGCCATAGTCGCCAAGATATTGAGCAATCAATGCATTACAAGATGGGTGTTTTAGTCAACTCTCCTCACTGCTTGGATCACAGTAAACCCCAGTACACATTTGTTGAATTATAGATATTCTTCACAATCAAGGATGTTTTGTTTGTCCCAAACATGATAGAAATCCTGAAACTATTTCCCATGGACTCTCATCCTCAAAGGAGAAAACCTGACTCCTAAAATCCTGAGCAGGTCAAAATCAGATTCTCAGTCATCCCTCATTTTTGCCTAGGAGTCTGGAGATGTTGCAACAGCTATTTATAATCGCACACAAATCCCAAATTAGCAAAGCTAAGTGGAAGAATCAGTTAACCATTACTCCTGGCCCCTTAAAACATCGTTAAAGAAAAAAAAAAAAATGCCACAACGACATTGACGCTGCTGCCGGAGGTTTTAAATAACCCCCAGTTCTGACTGAGGTTCTTAAGCCAAACACTCCCTACGCACGCTGTTTCCCTGGCTCCCTGGACAGCAGATAACTAGTCAACACGCCCTGGAAACCCCTTTTAGACCTCAGGATCCGTTAGCAACAACACAACAAACAGTTGAAAGGGCTTCTGTGTGTAAGCTTCTGGCTGCTTCAAGAATTGTTGCTAAAATAAGGGGAGGCAAAGCCGCAGGTGTTCTCAGCCTTCAGAGAAACAGGCTCCTAGTGCCGAGTGAAGGGCAGGCAAGTTTGGCTGGGCCTAAATGGAAGTCCTTAGTATAAGAGTCATGGACAAGTTGGCAGAAACAGTGGCAAGGAAGCAGAGTGGATGCGTGCCTTTTCTTACCAGACATATCTACAGTCTAATTGAATTCTCTGACCCCAGGCTCCTCCCCTCTAAGTCACTGTTAATGTTGCATCTGGTTATCTTTTGGAGATTTATATTAGACTGTGCCATTTATTCTTAAAATTCCCATCTGAATTGCCAGGGCATAGAGAACAATGTTTAGTCCATGGCAAACACTGAGCCTCCTTCCACTACCTGGGTACAAATTATTGGGCAGCCTTATCTTTGTCTTACCTTATCCACTGATATCTGTGGACACTGGGCTTCAGCCTCCGGGAACTTCATCACCACATGTGCCTTTTATCTGCAGGGGACATTTGGCAATATCTGGAGACACTGTTGTTTGTAAGGGTGGGTGTGCTACTGGTAATTGGTGAGTAGGGGCTAGGAATATACACCCAGCAGCACACTGTTCTCTACAGTATTGGAATGTCCAGGCCCAAATGTCAATGGGGCCAAGATGGAGAAATCCTCAGCTAAACCCTCGACCTAGAATGCCCTCCCATCTTTCTTCCTCCCACCCTCCTGCCCTCCCTGCATAATCTTCTTTCGAGCCCTGCAGAAATTTCCCTCATCTGTGAAGTCCTCCCAACCCTGCTCCCTACTCTCTTATTAATTTCTTTGTCTGATCCTATAAGGTGGTTTCCTAACCTCTACTAAAACACTTCTAACATTCCACTCAATTTATTTTTCAAAGAAACACAGATGACAAAGTTTACTTTCCCCTTAAGAACTCAAACAAGTTTTTGAACTTCCAATACCACGCTAGTTAGAAGTCCAGACCACACATCCCCGCCTCCAGGGTTTTCACAAATAGTGGTCACACTGGCTAGATCTAGGTGACCCTATCCTTGGTGTGTGGCTTGTCACTAGCCTGTGTGTGCCTTTCAGTATGCTGGGTTCTGCACCACCCCAGCCCAGACAAGAAAGGTAGGCCATTCCTCTGTATTTACAAAACCTCAACTCACTTGAGTTAATTTGTGCAGAGTGAATTTTACTGGAAGGAAGAATGGAGGTGAGATTTACACTGCAGTAATGCAAACAGTTCAAAGTCAGCATTAGACATCTCGCTTCCGAAAGCCTCAGCCATTCTCTTCTGGAGATGCTTTGTGATTGCTTCCACATAATGCTCTGGGAGCAGCACCTGGTTCACCAGCTCCTCACTTGGCCCTGGGATTAGTCCCAAGAAATAGAATTAATTTTCACCTTCTTATGTGTGGTCCTGCCTTTTCCATTTCCCCAGCTCAGATCTGTCTCCACCTTTGCTCAGGCAAATCAACCAAGGTTCTCAGAAGAAATTAAAAATGGGAAAGTGTGTTTTCAGATAGTAACCTTGGAAGGAACATCGTTTAAAAACAGCCTTTTTCTCCTCTTTATTCTATGTTGCTACCTATTCCAGGTCCTGCTTGAAAAGACACTGAAGAATGGAGAGTGAAACCCATTTCTCTCTGTTGCAGGGCCTAGGACAGTGCAGGGCACACTACTGATGGTCAGGGAACATTGAAATGCTGTTCTCTCATCTTGGTGCTGATGTGCAGAGGGGGATGGGGATGGTTGGGGTTTCAAGTTGTTTGTGGGAGTTGGGACTGGGAGCCTGTTCAAATTTCGCCTCTGCTGGTGAGCATGGTGAAATGAAAAAATAAATGTGCTAAATGGGAACAACTTACTTCCTCTCACAGCTTGTGCATAGATCTTTACACTTGGTGACTATTTCTAGAGGAGGTGCCAACTCCATCAACATGTAACACCTTTTACTCTCATAAGAAGGGAAGGACAGTCAATGGCAATGGGGCTTCTTTCTCCTGTGGTCATTTAGTACCAGGACACATGGTATGCACAATTTTGCGGGCAGAAGATTTTTCGAAGGAAGAATCTTGGGCTTGGAGGCTAGTTATCTGCTGAGGGTTCTTGATTCACAGGGAAACAGTGCTTGGAAAGGCTGCTGTTAGACCCCTTTCCTGGACTGTGGCACAGAGGCACGTAATCCTCAGTTAGCCCCTCTGGGAAGCTCCAGGCTTATCAGGGCTGAGCAGAGGTCCATGCTCAAAGCAAGGAAAGTAGAGTGCAGCAGAATTTGGGGTTCGATACTACTGAGAGCACTTTTTCTACAACATTGTGATTTTCTGGGGCATTTTGAAATTCTAACATTATTTTGCACTTCCAATGGTAAAATGCTTTATAAGTACATTTTTAACTTAAAAGAATACAAACCTGTTGAATACACAATTCGTTTGGAATTTCCTATTGCAGTTAAAATGTTGTTAGGAGCACTGTCAATAAGAACATTGAAAGCTGTGTGCACAAACATCCTGAATTGAAAGTTAATATGGTGGAAAGGAAGGAACAGGAAGGCAGGGAACATAAGAAGACATACTTTGGAATCCCCTTCCAGCCAACAGCTAACGCTGAGAACTTAAGTCAGGATCTCAGTTTCCTCATCTCTCTATGAAAACAGGATAACAGTTGTCTTCCCAACATTATAGGTTTGCAAGGTGGATCTAAGGAAATGGAGGACTTGGAAAAGCTTTGGGAAGGAGAATAACAACAACACTGGCATTATTTGGGCCAGAATGGCTAAACCAGGTAATTGTCTTGTAACAGAGTTTTTTCAAAGAGTATGTCACGAGTATGGCAAACTGGCAGTGTTCAGGCCTTATGCTTTGATGGGCCTTTGTTGTTTGGAGATGCATTCACTGACAGAGATTTTAAGCGGCTTTGATACAGCATGGGGTGAGGAAAACAGAACACTGGATGACGGAGATGTCGAAACCACAATGCCTAGGAGCTGCCCATAGATTTCCTGAGGCTGCTTGTTGGTCACCGGAGACATTCTTTTAGGGACTTTCAAGAGAGTTTGCTGTGCTAGTAAGAGGGGAATCGCACACTTCAGGGCCTCTTTGAAGGAGAACATGCATTCAGCGAGCTTCTGCCATCCACAAAACAAGAGCACTTGTAGTTCATTGCCAAGTACGTTTCTCATCAGGGCTATGTAAAAGGGCTGTGTAGGCACAGAGCTAAAGTTCACTCTCTCAAACACAGGTCTAGGAAGATCCTTCCTTCCTAACTCAAAATTTTCTGCTACTTGGATCTTTCCGTGAACCCTGTGCCTTCTGTATGGGAATGGTGCTTTCCCCTAGAAACTGGTGGAAATCTCCTTTGAAGACCCAGTGGGGCATCATGAGGTGGGGAGGATGGGATTCTGTGGGTATCACTCTTATCTCTGGAGAAGGAAACGGCAACCCACTCCTACTCTCGACTGGAGAGTCCCATGGACAGAGGAGCCTGGCAGGCTACAGTGCACGGGATCGCAAGAGTTGGACATGACTTAGCGACTCAACGACCACCACCACCTCCACTCCTATCTCAGGAGCAGATGTATTTCACAGGATGTGAAATATGCCCATTGGCAAACTTGAAGACAGTAAAAGAGTTCAGGGGAAAGGCGCTTTATGGCCAAAAGGAATAGACATTCCTTTTCAAGCTTTCTGCATCAATCTTAGTTCTGATAGCAAACAGAAAAACAGTCACCCTCATGTGAGGTAATGAAGGGGAATGTAATAAAATGACTACCCACGAAAGTATTGGGGGAGTTAAGGGATGTCAGTAGAATGTGAGGAAATGTCTTAGAGCTAAATAGTAGCTGGGAGACATTACCAACCCTGGATCTGATGGGGTGTGAGGGAGAGTTATCTGAGCTCAGAGCTGCAGGAATCAGACAAGACTCTAGGCTTAGGTCGAGGAACACACAACTAAAACCCACAGCCCAGCAATAAGAGAGGGAGTGTGATCACTCTGATTTCATTATTTCTTCACCCTTAGCCTCCAGCCAGGGTTCCCCTTTCACTGAATCCCCCAGGGAACCAAAGGATAAGGGCCAATGTAAAGATTGCCTGTAGCCTCCCAGAGGTTAGAGAATCTTCTCATATGGAAAATAGAAGCTATCCAGCACATTTTTTTCTTGGCTAAAATACCCTATCTTAAAATAAAACACTCAAAAATATAACTTATGGAAAAAACATAGGAGTGACCCATTTGGAGACCAGAGCTCTGATGGGAACTCTGTTACTCATTTGCTGACGTCTTGGGTGGGTCATGTTCCCTCTCTTTTGGTGCCTCCCTTTCTTCCTTATCCAGGAGGGTACGCAGAGGAAGTGGGCTTATTAGTACTGATGTGTGCTGAACATCTTGAGCCCTTGTAATCCAAGGGCAAGATTGAGCAGCTGTAGCTATAATTTAGAAGAGGGAGAAGAATAGTGATGAGGCCACTTGCTGCTAAGTCACTGCTGCTAAGTCACTTCAGTTGTGTCTGACTCTGTGGGACCCCATAGACAGCAGCCCACCAGGCTCCCCCGTCCCTAGGATTCTCCAGGCAAGAACACTGGAGGGGGTTGTCATTTCCTTCTCCAATGCAAGAAAGTGAAAATTGAAAGTGAAGTCACTCAGTCGTGTCCGACCCTCAGCGACCCCATGGACTGCAGCCTTCCAGGCTCCTCCGTCCATGGGATTTTTCAGGCAAGAGTACTGGAGTGGGGTGCCATTGATGAGGCCACTTAGAGCCCTACAAACTTGGCAGAAAAGGACTAAGGAGGAGGAGCAGAATCCTGAGACTCTCCCCTCCCTCTGTGTTCAGGAAGGCTTTAACAGCTGCAGATGTGGCCAACTGAAGCGAAAAGACAGGGAGGTTGTGTTTATTACTGAGTAAAATGAACACTGTTTTCATTTAGTGGCTGCTTGTTGTTCTTGCCTAGATTCCAAAAAGCACATCTGTGATTATCGTGTCTCAAATTGGCTCTCTGTTTGCTGCCCACAGTTTAAAATGTATGATCCAGAAAGTATGGGGCTGTGCTCACAAGTAAAGGAAACTTTAGAAGAGACACTTTCTATGAGATGTCAGTGAAGTACAGATCTAAGTCAAATCTCAAGTTAAAATTATAAGAGAGGAGTGTGTAGTAAGTGGAATATATGAGAGAAATCAAAGGCAAAATGGGTGTAGCTCCTCCTAGCAAAGAATAAGCCAGGTACAGAGAATATCTAGACAGACTGGTCACTGCTAAGGTAGGATCTGCTGCTGCTAAGTCGCTTCAGTCATGTCTGACTCTGTACGACCCCATAGACAGGCTCCCCTGTCCCTGGGATTCTCCAGGCAAGAACACTGGAGTGGGTTGCCATTTCCTTCTCCAATGCATGAAAATGAAAGGTGAAAGTGAAGTCGCTCAGTTGTGTCCGACTCTAGCGACACCATGGACTTCAGCCTACCAGGCTCTTCCGTCCATGGAATTTTCCAGGCAAGAGTAGGATCTAGTTGCATGATACTCAAAGCCACCAGGATTTGGAAGGAACACAGGATAAGTGCTTACTTACTATACCCAGAAAGTAGAAGTCCAAGGAAAGAACGCTAGAAAAAGCCAAACGAGTTAACATTTTAAAATATTGAGCATCTTATTATTATTTTTTTTATCTTAGTGTCTTATACAACTATAATCACACCTTCAACCAATCTTCAGCCAGGCTCTGTAGGGAGTGCCTGAGATTTAGAAAACTTCTCTAGAAACTACATGGCATGCTCTTTATTTCCATCCAAGCCAACAATCGTGCCTCAGATCTCAGTCCCATCTGAAATCTTTCCATGACTTCTCTGACCAGGGCAAGCCCTCCTCTCATAACTCTGGGGACATCTTCTCTGTAGCACTTACCCTTGTTGCAGTTTATACTTACATATTTGACTGGTGCCTTCCTACCCCATAGAGTGTAAGCTCCCTAAAGCCATGCCTATTTATCAGTTATCACACTCCCAGGTCCTAAGTCGGTCTATGGAACTGTGTGGGTTCTTAGCCACATCCGTTCAGTGGATAATAAAGCAATGAAAACATGTCTGGTTTCTCTGCTTTTTATATTTCCTGGTATCTGAAATCTCTTGCTACTTGGAGTCTTCATGTTGATAATTTGACTGCGTATTTTACATGACTTTGATTTTATTTCCTACCCTGGAGATTGTTTTGGCTTTAAGATCTGTATTTAATTAGACAGTAGTGGGTGCAGGAATCACACAAGTAATTAAAGAACAAAGTACTTGAAAGAACAAATAAAAAGGGTCAGAACAATTGATAAAAAGAAAATGCTACATACTTTATTTCAAATATACTATTTATAACAAATATTTATCCTTAAATTGCACTTGTGCAACTTTTTGGTTATAAACTTTTTTATACCTATTAAATTTCTAACTGAACTTATTTGCTTCTAATCACATAAGTAATAACTCAGTGCTAGCTCCAAAATCATTGCAGATGGTGACTGCAGCCACGAAATCAAAAGACGCTTACTCCTTGGAAGAAAANGCCATTTGGGAATAAGCTGAAGATATGGCTTCTTTTCCCTAACTACTTCAATGTGTGTTTACTGTGAACAAGGATATTTTCTTACTTAACTATAGTATAGTTGTCAAAATTAGGAAATTAGACATCGATACACTATTGTTGGCACGGCGACCCACTCCAGTGTTCTTGCCTAGAGAATCGGTACTATGGATAGCAGAGCCTGATGGGCTACAGTCGATAGAGTCACAAAGAGTCAGACACAAGTGAAGTGACTTAGCACATGCACACACATTATTGTTGAAACCACAGTTCATATTCAAACTACTTATGCCTCAATAATGTCCTTTATAGTGTTACTTTAGTTATCACATCTTTTTAGGATTTTTCAGGCTGGAAGAATTCTTTCTTGAACTTAATGTTTTGAAGAGGATTGTTATTTTTGTTGTTGTTATTTACTCTTTTAAAAAAGTTTATTTATTTTAATTGGAGGCTAATTACATAACAATATTGTGGTGGTTTTTGTCATACATTGACATAAATCAGCCACGGGTGTACATGTTTTCCCCATTCTGATCCCCCCTCTCACCTTCCTCCCCATCCCATTCCTCAGGGTCATTCCCGTGCACCAGCCCTGAGTGCCCTGTATCATGCATAGAACCTGGACTGGCAATCTATTTCACACATGGTAATATACATGTTTCAGTGCTATTCTCTCAAATCATCCCACCCTCGCCTTCTCCCACAGAGTCCAAAAGCTTGTTCTTTATATCTGTGTCTCTTTTGTGGTCTCGTATAGAGGGTTATCATTACCATCTTTCTAAATTCCATATATATGCATTAATATACTGTATTGGTGTTTTTCTTTCTGGCTTGCTTCACTCTGTATAATAGGCTCCAGTTTCATCCACCGCATTAGAACTGATTCAAATGCATTCTTTTAAATGGCTGAGTAATATTCCTTTGTGTATATGTACCACTGCTTCCTTATCCATTTGTCTGCCGATGGACATCTAGGTTGCTTCTGTGTCCTGGCTATTGTAAATAGTGCTGCGATGAACATTGGGGTACACGTGTCTCTTTCAATTATTGTTTCCTTGGTGTGAATGCTCAGCAGTGGGATTGCTGGGTAGTTTGGAAGTTCTATTTCCAGTTTTTTAAGGAATCTCCACACTGTTCACCATAGTGGCTGTACTAGTTTACATTCCCACCAACAGTGTAAGAGGGTTTCCTTTTCTCCATTCTCTCTCCAGCATTTATTGTTTGTAGACTTTGATAGCAACCATTCTGACCGGCATGAGATGGTATCTCATTGTGGTTTTGATTTGCATTTCTCTGATAATAAGTGATGTTGAGCATCTTTTCGTGTGTTTGTTAGCCATCCGTATGTCTTCTTTGGAGAAATGTCTATTTAGTCCTTTGGCCCATTTTATGACTGGGTCATTTATTTTTCTGGAATTGAGCTGCATGAGCTGCTTGTATATTTTTGAAATTAATTGTTTGTCAGTTGCTTCATTTGCTATTATTTTCTCCCATTCTGAAGGCTGTCTCTTCACCTTGCTTATAGTTTTCTTTGCGGTGCAAAAGCCTTTAAGCTTAATTAGGTCCCATTTGTTTATTTTTG
This sequence comes from Neotragus moschatus, assembly GCA_006410615.1. Taxonomy (NCBI): domain Eukaryota; kingdom Metazoa; phylum Chordata; class Mammalia; order Artiodactyla; family Bovidae; genus Neotragus; species Neotragus moschatus. The sequence continues at coordinate 107,059 of SJYA01000690.1, read as the reverse complement.
CTTTCATTTCCATGAAGAAGGCTGTTATTTTACAGAAAGTCCCTTAATATAACTTTGTCTGATCTTTCTTCATGAGAAGATTTAGGCTGCGCATTTTGGTGGAAATATCACAAGTGATGTTGTGGCACTTCCCATGCGTGACATAAGAAGAAATGTTAGTTTTGGTCTCTTGGTTAAGGTGGTATCTGCAGGCTTCTTCACTTTAGAGTAATTGTTTATTCCTTTGTCATTCATAAGTATCTTTTGGACAGAGAGTTTCAGACTGTGAAAAAGTCCTGATCTTTTCCGCCCATTAATTTTAGCATCTCTAATTGGCTGATTTTTAACTTAACCACTCCTATATTTATTGCCATTTTAGTAGAGGAAAGCTATTTTTATTTTTTACATCTGTGGGTATATTTTATCTCGTAGGTTCTCAAGTTATTAAATTGGTTATAATTAATTACTCCATATATTTTCATATACAACCTATCCCAAAGTTACCAAATGTGAATCTTTTAAAGCTGTCTTTCTTATCCTTTCCTTTAAGATAAATCTTCATGTTATACTGCTTTTTTCTTGAAGAGATCTCTAGCCTTTCCCATTCTATTGTTTTCCTCTATTTCTTTGCACTGATCACTGAGAAAGTCTTTATCTCTCCCTGCTATTCTTTGGAACTCTGCATTCAAATGAGTATATCTTTCCCTTTCTCCTCTGCCTTTTGCTTCTCTTCTTTTCACAGCTATTTGTAAGGCCTTTTCAGACAACCATTTTGCCTTTTTTATTTCTTTTTCTTGGGGATGGTCTTGATCCATGCCTCCTCTACAATGTCACAAATTTCCATCCATAGTTCTTCAGGTACTCTGTCTATCAGATCTAATCCCTTGAGTCGATTTCTCACTTCCCTCTGTATAATCATAAGGGAGTTGATTTAGGTCATACAAGGTTATGGTTTTTCCAGTGGTCATGTATGGATGTGAAAGTTGGACTGTGAAGAAAGCTGAGCCCTGAAGAATTGATGCTTTTGAACTATGGTGTTGGAGAAGACTCTTGAGAGTCCCTTGGACTGCAAGGAGATCCAAACAGTCCACTCTAAAGGAGATCACTCATGGGTGTTTTTTGGAAGGACTGAGGCTAAAGCTGAAACTCCAGTACTTTGGCCACCTCATGCGAAGAGTTGACTCATTGGAAAAGACTCTGATGCTGGGAGGGATTGGGGGCAGGAGGAGAAGGGGACAAATGAGTGGCTTGAGGGCATCACGGACTCGAGGCACATGAGTTTGGTTGAACGCCGGGAATTGGTGATGGACAGGGAGGCCTGGTGTGCTGCAGTTCATGAGATTGCAAAGAGTCAGACATGACTGAGTGACTGAACTGAACTGAACTGAACTGAATGGTCTAGTGGTTCCCCTACTTTCTTCAATTTAAGTCTGAATTTAGCAATAAGGAGTTCATGATCTGAGACAGTTAGCTCCTGGTCTTCTTTTGCTGACTGTACAGAGCTTCTCATCTTTGACCACAAAGAATATAATCAATCTGATTTCAGTGTTGGCCATCTGGTGATGCCCATGTGTAGTCTTCTCTTGTGTTGTTGGAGGAAGGTGTTTGGAATGCACTATGACCAGTGCATTCTCTTGGCAAAATTCTATTAGCCTTTGCCCTGCTTTATTCTGTACTCCAAGGCCAAGTTTGCCTGTTACTCCAGGTGTTTCTTGACTTTCTACTTTTGCATTCCAGTCCCCTATAATGAAAAGGACATCTTTTTGGGGGGTTAGTTCTAAAAGATCTTATAGGTCTTTACAGAACCATTCAACTTCAGTTTCTTCAGCATTACTGGTCGGGGCATAGACTTGGATTACTGTGATATAGAATGGTTTTCCCTGGAAAAAAACAGAGATCATTATGTTGTTTTTGAGACTACATCCAAGTACTGCATTTCAGAATCTTTCGTTGACTGTGATGGCTACTCCACTTCTTCTAAGGAATTCTTGCCCACAATAGTAGATATAATGGTCATCTGAGTTAAATTCACCCATTCCAGTCCATTTTAGTTCGCTGACTCCCAAAATGTCGATGTTCACTCTTGCCATCTCCTGTTTGACCACTTCCATTTTGCCTTGATTCATGGACCTAACATTCCAGGTTCCTATGCAACATTGCTCTTTACAGCATAGGACCTGGCTTCCATCACCAGTCACATCCACAACTGGGTGTTGTTTTTGCTTTGGCTCCATCTCTTCATTCTTTCTGGAGCTAGTTCTCCACTGATCTCCAGTAGCATGTTGGGCACCTACTGACCTGGGGAGTTCCTCTTTCATTGTCCTATGTTTCTGCCTTTTCATACTGTTCCTACAGTTCTCAAGGTAAGAATACTGAAGTGGTTTGCCATTCCCTTCTCCGGTGAGCCACGTTTTGTCAGAACTCTCCACCATGACCCGTCCATCTTGGGTGGCCAACAACCAGGCCACATTCAGGACAGATCATATCAGCAGCTCATAGTCCTCCACTAGGATCACATCTGGATGGTTTGGACATGTGCCTCTTGGAAGTGCATCCAAACGGCTGGTAGATGCCATCTTCACAGCCACTGTGGCTTCAGATACAAACAATAACAGACACAACCACAAATCAAGGACAGAACTGGTATGCACCTAACAGAAGCTGAAGATATTAACAAGTGGCAAGAATACACAGAAGAACAATACAAAAAAGATCTTCATGACCCAGATAATCACAATGGTGTGATCACTCACCTAGAGCCAGAAATCCTGAAATGTGAAGTCAAGTGGGCCTTAAGAAGCATCACTACAATCAAAGCTAGTGGAGGTGATGGAATTCCAGTTGAGCTATTTCAAATCCTAAAAGATGATGCTGTGAAAGTGCTGCACTCAATATGCCAGCAAATTTGGAAAACCCAACAGTGGCCACAGGACTAGAAAGGGTCAGTTTTCATTCCAATCCCAAAAAAAGGCAGTGCCAAAGAATGCTCAAACTACCACATTATTGCACTCATCTCACATGCCAGCAAAGTAACGCTCAAAATTCTCCAAGCCAGACTTCAACAGTATGTTAAAGCTGGATTTAGAAAAAGCAGAGGAATCGGAGATCAAACTGCCAACATCAGTTGAATCATTGAAAAAGCAAAAGAGTTCCAGAAAAACATCTACTTCTGCTTTATTGACTATGCCAAAGCCTTTGACTGTGTGGATCACAACAAATGGTGGAAAATTCTGAGAGAGATGGGAATACCAGATCACCTGACCTGCCTCTTGAGAAATCTGTATGCAGGTCAGGAAGCAATACTTAGAATTGGACATGGAACGACAGACTGGTTCCAAATCAGGAAAAGGAGTACGTCAAGGCTGTATATTGTCACCCTGCTTATTTAACTTATATGCAGAGTACATCATGAGAAATGCTGGACTGGATGAAGCACAGGCTGGAATCAAGATTGCCAGGAAAAATATCAATAACCTCAGATAGGCAGATGACACCACCCTTATGGCAGAAAGCGAAGAAGAACTAAAGAGCCTCTTGATGAAAGTGAAAGAGAAGGGTGAAAAAGTTGGCTTAAAACTCAACATTCAGAAAACTAAGATCATGGCATCCAGTCCTATCACTTCATGGGAAACAGATGGGGAAACTGTGGAAACAGTGACAGACTTTCTATTCTTGGGCTCCAAAATCACTGCAGATGGTGACTGCAGCCATGAAATTAAAAGACGTTTACTCCTTGGAAGAAAAGTTATGATCAACCTAGATAGCATATTAAAAAGCAGAGACATTATTTTGCCAACAAAAATCCATCTAGTCAAAGCGGTGGTTTTTCCAGTAGTCATGTATGGATGTGAGAGTTGGACTATAAAGAAAGCTGAGCACTGAAGAACTGATGCTTTTGAACTGTGGTGTTGGAAAAGACGCTTGAGAGTCCCTTGGACTACAAGGAGATCCAACCAGTCCATCCTAAAGGAGATCAGTCCTGAATATTCTTTGGAAGGACTGATGCTGAAGCTGAAACTCCAGTATTTTGGCCACCTGATGCAAAGAACTGACTCATTTGAAAAGACTGTGTTGCTGGGAAAGATCGAAGGCGGGAGGAGAAGGGCACGACAGAGGATAATATGGTTGGATGGCATCGCCGACTCAATGGACATGAGTTAGAGTAAGCTCTAGGAGTTGGTGATGGACAGGGAATCCTGGTATGCTGCAGTCCATGTGGTTGCAAAGACCTGGACACAACTGAGCAACTGAACTGAACTGAAATGATACTGCTTTTTTTTGTAGCACTATTAACCATTTCTTGTTTTTAAATTTATTTCAACGTATATTCATGCTTATATAATTAATTGTGAATATAGGAAATGCCTCATGAAATTTCAACCTGTTACTCAAACGTCTTCAGTGAGAATAATCTTGACTTGGTAAGAAAATAATTTGCAGATAAGACAGAACATGCTATCAGATGTCAAACATACTGATCTTCTATTGTTTGTTTTCCCCCATTTTAGCTTTAATGCAGTAGCTTGCAGCAAAGAAACTGTCATTTTTATCTTTAAGATAACTATTTTCTTATGGGAGTAGGACTTCACTGGATTTGTTAATATTCTAATAACACTACATTAGTGTCTGAAACATGAATCTATACTCTCCACTACAAATGTCTGATTTTCAGTGTCGTTTTACTCTCTTTGTATGAATTTGAAAATCTTTACTCTCTCTAGACTCTTTACTATTTCTTTACATTCTTTTGAAAAGTTTTATTCATTTTTTTTATAGTGTATCACAAATTAGTGAATATAGTTCCCTGTACTATACAGTAGGACATTATTGTTTCAGAATGATAATGAAAGTAGAAATAAATATATAAACTAAAAATAAATAAATTATAAAAAGAAAATTATGAAATTCACAAATGGAGATTAAACAACATGCTACTGAACAACTGATGGGTCAAATCTAAAATCAAAAGAAAAATAAAACTTATCTTGAGATGAATAAAAATGGAAACACAACTTACCAAAATCTACTGGAGCAGCAAAGTAATTCTAAAAGTTAGTTTATAATGATAAACTCCTTTATTAAGAAGTGATAAAGGTCTAAAATAGCCCTTTATTATCCCTCAGAGAATTAAAAGCATTAGACCAAACACAAGCCAAAATTGCTAGAGGGAAATAAATAAGAGATCAGTGTGGAAGTAAATGAAATAGAGGCTAATTAAGACAATAGAAAAAAATCAATGAAATTAAAAGCTGGTTTTTGGAAAAAATAAATAAAATAGAGAAATCTTCAGCTAGACTTACTCCCAAAAAAGTGAGAAAATTCAGATGAATAAAATTATAGAGAGGCTACATAGTGGATGTAAAGCAAATACAAAAGATAATAAAAGACTACTGTGAACAACATACAGCAACAAATTGGGCAAACTAGAAGAAATGGATAAATTTCTAGAATTATACCACCTACCAAGGCTGAAACATAAAGAAATAGAAAATCTGAACAGACCAGCTACTTTTAAGGAGATTGAAAAGTAACAAAAACCTCCCAGCAATGGAAGTCCAGAACCAGATAGCTTCACTGGTAAATTCTAACAAACATTTAAAGAAGAAGAATTAATATCAATCCACAAGCTCTTCTGAAAAATAGAAGAAGAGTGAACACTTCCAAACTCATTTGTATGAAGCTAGCATTACCCTGATACCAAAGCCACACAAGGATGCTAAGAGAAAAAGAAAATGATAGACCAATATTCCTAATGAATGTAGTTGCATAAATGCTCAACAAAATATTAGCAAACTGAATTCAACCGTAAAATGAAAAGCCTCATACACCATGATCAAGTAATATTTGTTGCAGAGAGGCAACAATGGTTCAACATAAACCAATCGATGTGATACACCACATTAAGAAAATGATGGATAAAAATCATAGGATCATCTCAATAGATGCAGAAAAAACATCTGACAGAATTCAACACAGACTCATGAATAAAACCTCTCAACAAAGTGGGTGTACCTCAACACAATAAAGGTCACATATGAGAAACCCACAGCTAACATCAAATTCAGTGATAACAAGCTGAAAGGTTTTCCTCTAAGACTGAGAACAAGACAAGAAAATCCCCTCTAGTCGCTTTTATTCCTCATAGTATCTGATATCCTAGCCAAGGCAATTAGGCAAAAAAAGAAATGTCTGCATGCATGCTAAGTCGCTTCAGTTGTGTTCAATTCTTTGTTGCCCTGTGGACTGTAGCCCACCAGGCTCCTCTTTCCATGGGATTCTCCAGGCAGGAATACTGGAATGGGTTGCCATGACTTCCTCCAGGGGAATCTTCCCAACCCAGGAATCGAACCTGCATCTCTGATGTCTCCTGCATTGGCAGGCAGGTTCTTTACCACTAGTGCCACCTGGAAAGCCCCCCCAAAAGAAATAATTTCATCAAAACGGGAATGGAAGAGGGAAAGCTCTATATATTTGCGGATGACATGACACTACATATACAACCCCAAAGACATCGCCAAAAAATCTTTAGAGTTAATAAATGAAGCCAATAAAGTTGCATGATTGAAAAATCACTACATAAAAATTATTTGTGTTTCTGTACACTAACAACAAACTATCAGAGAGGAATCAAGAAGAAATTCCCACTTATTCAGAAAGAATAAAATACTTAGGAATAAGTTTAAACAAGAAGGTGAAAGATCAGTACACTGAAAACCATAATATTAATGAAATAAAGTGAAGAAGAACAAACAAATGCAAAAATAGTCCATTCTCAAGGACTGGAAAATCAATATAGTTTAAATGTCTATACTACCCAAAGATTGAACTCTGATCCACAGATTTCAATGCAATGACCATCAAAACTCCAATGATATTTTTTAACAGAAGTAGAAAAAAATCCTATAATTTGTATGGAACCACAAAAGACTTGAATAGCAAAGCAATCTTGAGTGAAAAGAATAAAGCTGAAGGCATCACACTTCTTGATTTCAGAGAGTCCTTTGGACAGCAAGGAGATCAAACCAATCAATCCTAAAGGAAATCAACTCTGAATATCCATTGGAAGGACTGATTCTGAAGCTGAAGTTCCAATACTTTGGCCACCTGATGCAGAGTCAACTCATTGGAAAAGACCCTGATGCTGGGAAAGATTGAAGGTGGGAGAAGAAGGGGATGACAGAGGATGAGATGGTTGAATGGCATCACTGACTCAATGTAGATGAACTTGGGAAAACTCTGAGAGATGATGAAGGACAGGGAGGCCTGTAGTACTTGCAGTCCATGGGGTCGCGAAGGGCAGGACCTTGGCAGAGGTCAACAACAACAACAACAAAGATATAGATCTTTTAGCATAATATATGTTTGGATTAGAATTGCCATATAAAGTACCTACAATCACAAAATTACTGAATCTCTAAGTTAAGCTCTTACTTAAGTCTAATGTCACTTTCTCTCTGATACTTAAATCTCTTGAAACTAATCACTTATTAGTGATTTTTAAAACCAGCAAAAATACAGTGAAGGAACTATAGGTACAATCCATTCTAATTTTGCATTTTTCTAATACTTCCCTTAACTCATTTACTATCTTGTTTTGTTTGTTTATTGTGATTTTTTCTGTATTTATTTTTCACTAAGCAAATTTAAAAAAAAATAAAGACTTAATGAGAGAATGAACTTATCATCAGGCCAAGCTACCTCTTTAGAACTTCTCTTTTCCTTTCATAATCAAACTAAAAGACATAAGTTGATGAGTTAAATAAATAAAAAGATCCCATTGAAACTGGAAAAGAAAAAAAGGGTGATGATTATATTAAGATGGAAAAAAAGTGAAAGTGTTAGTCACTGAGTCGTGTCTGACTCTTTGGGACCCTGTAGATTGTAGCCCTCCAGGCTCCTCTGACCATGGAATTCTCTAGGCAAGACTACTAGAGTGGGTAGCCATTCATTTCTCCAGGAGATCTTCCCAGCCCAAGGATTGAGCCTCGGTCTGTTGCATTGCAGGCAGATTCTTTACCGTCTGAGCCACCACGGAAGCCCTTATATCTAGATATTACTAAGTAATAATATGGTGTACCTAGAAGATTAATAGGTATTCAACTTTAATGAACCAAATGCTAGGCTGGTATGGTATATTTAAATGAGTCTATTTTAATAACTTTTTTATAAAAAGCACAACGGAGGCTAATGTTGAAATCAAATTCAAAATTACAACTTAAATAGGGTTTGAATTGAGTAATTCCATTATAAGAAAAAGAAAATTTCTCTTCTTCACAAAAAGTATTTGTTGTGGTAATGGATCAGGATTGAGATTTGATTATAAACTCATGTTTAATTTAAAATAAATACAAGATGATTACATATAGAGAAACGAGTACATTTGTTTACCCAGTGGTTGATAGACACATACGTATCTCTTGCTTTGTCAGCTAAGAGGGCTTGAAGCAGTGACACTCCAGTGGCAATGGGGAACCAGGGGTCCTGGGAGGAATGGATGGTTCTAGGGCAGGAGCAGGAAATAAGATAATCCTGGAGCACATTATAGTGCTAGAAATATGATAGTGGCAAAAACAAAATCAAAACCCCACATGATGGGACACGTCAAAGGGACACACAAGCAAAATGAAAGTCTGACCGGTGGCCAAAGCTGCAACAGTCTGGGCAACTAAAAACCAAAACAGAAACAACAACAACAACAACAAACAGTACTGGGCTGTAACACAAAGAATAAAATAAGTATCTATCAGTCCATTCTTAGAGAACTCAAATGATCAAACAAATAAAGGACAGAAGAGACAAATTTCTTGTGCAGAGAGTTCCAAATCGTTTTTGCAAATACTCTGATGTCAAGAAATGGAGGCAATAAAGAGTCCACTCTTTCAATGTGGACTGTACATAGCAACTTGCTTCCAAAGTATACAGTATGGAAAGGAGAGGGGAAAGCATCTTTACAGTGGAGGAACCTGGCAAACAATACCTAAGGCAGCTGACCAAGGTTAGCGTTAAAGTGTGTGTTCAGGCACTCACTCATGTCTGACTCTTTGCAGCCCCATGAACTACAGCCAGCCAGGCTCCTCTGTCCTTGGAATTTTACAGGCAAGAATGCTGGCGTGGGTTGCTGTGCCTTGCTCCAGGGGATCTTTCTGTTCCAGGGATCAAACCCATGCCTCTTGCGTCTCCTGCTTTAGCGAGTGGATTCTTTACCACTAGCGCCACCTGGTATCATACTGATACAACGTCAATAAGGAGAACTGGGTGTGAGGGTAAAGCATTATCATCTTTTTTTGTAAATCTAAAACTGATCTTAAAAAATAAAGTTTATATTTTTAAAGTATACTCTGAAGTATGAAAAGTCCACTTGGTTTGGATTGTATGTATAAACTCTTAGCAGTCTAAAAAGGTCAATTTAGACTTTCTAGTGAGTTTGAGCAAGCTCTGGGAGATGGTGAAGGACAGGCAAGCCTGGCGTGTCGCAGTCCACAGAGTTGCAAAGAATCGGACACAACTGAGTGACTGAACAACAACAATAACAAGGTCAGTTGTATTGAGTTATTATTTATTATTCGTTCTTTGAAGAAGGAAATGGCAACCCACTCCAGTACTCTTGCCTGGAAAATCCCATGGATGGAGGAGCCTGGTAGGCTACAGTCCATGGGGTTGCAAAGAGTCTGACATGACTGAGTGACTTCACTTTTCACTCACTTGGTTTGCAACATTTTTTTGATAAAATGATTCAAAGTCATTTAATGTTTTTACTCCCTCAGGCAAAAACTTCTCCACATGCTCTTCAATATGCTGTTCTGTAATCTTTTATTGCAATATTTTTTAATAAAAATTCTTTACAGAAACAATACATTGTGGAGTTGGGTTTTCAACTTTATTGAGTAAAGGACATCAGTTCTTCCTGTTGTAGGTTCAAATAAATCTCGCATTTAAAATATAGGTCTCATATAAATTACTTTTGTTCTGAAAAGGGAAATGTGCCCTTGTGAGATAAACAAAATTCAGTGCAATATGTGACAGTTGTGGATCTGGAGGGCAGAAAGTTTCCTGAAATGAGAAATTTCAAGTATAAGATTGAACAAGTTATCCCAATGATGATCAAATAATGGTAGCCAGGACATAACATAAATCTAAGCAAAGCAAAATCTAAGAAACTCAAAACACATCATAAATTTAAAATATTTATACATATTAGAAACAATGTTCAAATAATAAAGGTCTTCACTTTTTCATGATTTCTCAAGAAGGCACAGGAAGATAGGGCACTTTTGCCATATTTATATAAATATAGAGTTTATTCCTTTTTCTCTATTTTGGGGACTATTTATTAAAATCAAAGACTCTTTCCTGCCATTAAAATTCTTCATAACCTCAGAAAAAATCTAGAAAGAAAGTTATTTCCCACTTTTCTCAGGACTGCATATTCTGTGATACAAAGGGGGAGAATTGAGTTCAAAATAGGAGTTTTCTACTAAAGCATGATGACGTGACAAGTACAGAAAGCAGTCTTTAGATACTGGGGAAAGAAACTGGTACTGCCAAAAAAATTACACTTATTCAAAATAGGATAAAAGCATGACTGTATGTCATTTTAATATCCTACTGAACACTGTCTGATGGGACCACCCAAGGATTATCTAATCCTCTAGGGGATAAACCTTTGTCAAACGTACTAGTTGCCTTTGATTAAGACTCAGATTCTGTGAATTGTATGTCGATGATACAGATTTTTTTTTTCCAGTAGGGGTGCAAATGGTAGAAAAGATAATACAACAGGTTATGGTTTTATTGCCCTGTAGGATATTAATCAGTTTTCTCTCTCACTGAGTACTTATTTCAGCAAGTTTGTTTTCCTGATTGACTTGATGTAACTCAATGCTAATCTCCTTGTCTCTAGCTCTCTTTCTCCATGTATATATTCCAAAGGTTCTTTGGGCAAGATTAACCATCTTCTGCCACCCTTATGAGGTCAGAGACATCTTTGATACGTGGTTATTTTACATCTGTATGAGAGTCATGCTATAATAAAATGGTTCAAAGCAGTTTACTTTTCCAAGTGAAAACTTCCACATACTTTTCTCACCCTCTAAAACAGGTTACTGAAAAAAAAAAAAAAAAGATTTATGCCTGAACACGCTGGTTTAGGGCTATATCACTGTCACTAGCATTCACTTCTTCCTTACTGTTACATATGTACTAATTTATTTATGACAGGGGTGCAAGACAGTTTTTGTGAGCTAGGATCAGTGGTGACAAGACACAGATGGCTTAATTTTTGCAAAGTTGAATAGTTTGCCCTTGTGATAGATGAATAAGTTGAACACACATAAGTTTTCAGAGCTTTTAAGCAGATATCAGTTGCAGAAGATGCTTTTGTTTAATATTTACACTTGAAACAAAAACTATTTCACTAATGAAAATCATATTTAATCACCTCTCATTAAGCATTATCTTCAAGGGAACAAAATAGATTTCAATCTGTGGGTTATATGAGGGGAAACAATGTAATCAGTTAACATTATAATGATGTATTATCTTTTCTACCAGAGGGGAATAATTTATCAAGTAGTGAACTTTATAAATTGTACCTCTTGTGATACAATCATGACATGATCAAAGTATGTTACACATAGATATTTGACATACATGAGACAAGGGCAGAATAACTACTATGGTGAATTTCATTAGATAAATATGTAGACATTCAGAAACAACAAATCATCTGGCTACTCAGGCAGCCTAGGAATAAAGTTTCATGACAGTGGTCCTTCCTGGAGATCATCACACTAAGTAAAGTAAGTCAGAAAGAGATAACATTTACAAGTGAAATCTACACAGAAACAGACTCATGGACATCGAGAAGAGGCTTGTGACTGACCAGGGGGAGGTGGGTGGGGGAGAAATGGATTGGGAGCTTGGCATTAGCAGAGGCAAACTACTCTGTATAGGATGGGTCCATGTCCATTCAAATTTATGTTGCATGACAATCACCATGTAGTCAGCATCTAATTGTTTCCCACATATTTTCTGTTCAAAATATTTAGTTATGGCCACCCACATTGCAGTTTCTGAAACACACATATTCAGAAAACTTGAGGGTTTATCATATTTTTACTGAAGTACTGCTTTTATTACTGAGGCAAAGTATGCTTGTAACCAGAAGACCAACAAACCTAGTAAGCTTGGGGGTTTTTCAACTACTTTAAGTGATATATTAATGCATAGCACTACCATTTGGATAGTCTTCAGATATAAAGGTGACATAAATAAGTCAAGTGGAAAGGCCAGCCACACTACATCAGGGACTCAGAACCTCAGTTCTGACATTTACCCTACAGTATGACACGATGCAATAATTAAGAAATCACCTCGGACAGCTTTCCTCCAATCAGAGGGCTGGGCTGACTTTGAGAAAATTGTCTAAGTTCTTTCTCTTCTATTTCATAATTTATTGTCTTCTCTAAATTTTTCCAACAAGAAAAATAAATTCAAAATAAAATTCTTATGTTTATGAACACATAAAAAAGAATCTAAAATTTAAAGAGATAATTCTACCACAGGGGAACAAAGAAATAGTTGTCATAACTGTATCTAATTTTACACTTGATTTGGAAAACTAATATGTTCTTTATATTACAACTATGAATTTTTGATACTGGAAAATGTTCAGTTTATTGTAACAATGCCTGTAACTGTGCCAAGTAAGACAAAACTATGAATATCAGTTAAACTTGGACATTAGGCAGTATTTTTGAGAAACTGACTAAAAATTTAATTATATTAAATGCTAAGGATTATGAAGAGCTCTTAAAAATAAATCGATTGTTACTTATTGACCTGAGAACAATATAGGTACAAACTAGTATGAATTATTATAGCATTCGCTTTTGAATACAATTGATGAAATCAATAGTAAAAGGTTTTACTATATAACTGAAATGCTCAACTTTGAAAACTTAAAACTTGTTTGTCAATGTGAATTCTATCAGCTTTTGTTTTCCAACTCTCTAATTTTTTTTTCCTGTCAAAAAATTTCCCACATGTATTATCTTCAGAAGCATTAATATCCAAGTCAGGTCAATGTAGTCTAATTAAATAATTTGGCACCTCAGGTAAGGAAAAAAATATGCAAATAATTTCCAGAAGAATTAAAACCTGGTTGTTTCTATTATTGTTGGTATTTCAGTTCTGCCCAGAGACCCTCTCAAATTTAGCTTGAGACAGCTTCCATAGTAACTGAAGAGTATGCTCTGATGAGTCTTGAAACAGAAAAATAAGAATCTTTGCTTCTTAGAAGTGGGCAGCAATTTACCTCTCTGATGCTTAATGAGAGACCTTGGAATCTATTTTGGTTTCAGGCAAAAACTGGGGGAAAAAAGCTAATTTGGTGAATTATACAAAGTCTGAAACGTAGATATCAGTAAAGTTGAGGTTGGCATAAGATGTTGATATACATCCCAGCTTTTAGCTTTTCCATATTTTTTCCAAAAAAATTAAATATCTTATACTACCATGAAGAACTTTAAAAATTAATTTTCTTGATCTAAGCAAATATATCACTTTCTATTCTCACTGGTGTTTTTTAATTACTTCCTATGGAATATAAAATGCAAAGTTATGACACTGAAAAAAATCAAAATGGTCTTTAATTTTTTATGTTTTGGTAGAGAAAAATTGGGGGTGGATTAATAGGAATGTACAAGTTGGTACATGAAGGAATTAAACATTTTACTGAGGTGAAAAACACATACAAACTTTCAAAATCTAACAAAATCCCCATGACTGTAAAAAAAAAGAATTGGCATTACATAAGAACAGATCGTGACCCTACTTGAAAATATCTCTGCATAAACTTCTATGGAAAATGATAATATAAGCAGATAGTTCAGTTCAGTTCAGTTGCTTAGTCATGTCCAACTCTTTGTGACCCCATGAACTGCAGCATGCCAGGCCTCCCTGTCCATCACCAATGCCTGGAGTCCACCCAAACCCATGTCCATTGAGTCGGTGATGCCATCCAACCATCTCATCCTGTCATCCACTTCTCTTCCTGCCCTCAATCTTTCCCAGCATCTGGGTCTTTTCAAACGAGTCAGCTCTTTGCATCAGGTGGCCAAAGTATTGGAGTTTCAGCTTCAACATCAGTCCCTCCAGTGAACACCCAGGACCGATCTCCTTTAGGATGGACTGGTTAGATCTCCTTGCAGTCCAATGGACTCTGAAGAGTCTTCTCCAACATCACAGTTCAAAAGCATCAATTCTTCTGCACTCAGCTTTCTTTATAGTCCAACTCTCACATCTATACATGACGACTGGAAAAACCATAGCCTTGACTAGATGGACCTTTGTTGGCAAAGTAGTGTCTCTGCTTTTTAATACACTGCCTAGGTTGGTCATAACTTTCCTTCCAAGGAGCAAGCGTCTTTTAATTTCTGGCAAACAGGTAAATCTACCACAATCTCAAACCAAAATCAACAAAAAAAACCACTCAACTCCCCCAAGGGAATCTGTTTCTCTTCATTGTGACACTGGTTACTAAGGTAGTAATTATGTTTGAGAGGCCCGCGGCTATAAAACCATTCTTTTGAAGACCTTCAAAAGAAGGAATCTAATCAGACTCTCATAAAGGACTCACTTGTGCTCCAAGTGCGCAATCTGGTTGCACAACAAAAGCAAAAGCCAAGGTAATTACTGAAAATTTCAGCTTAAAGCTGCTTTTACCTCAACTCTTCAGAACAAAAGGTTAGAAGATGTCTATCTGGTATTCTTTAGAACCCTGTGACCTAGGCATTGCCATTGGCAGGATAACCAGTAGGTCACATGAATATTTTTGTGATTTGGAAGATATGATTGCTGGTGTTGGGACTCACAGCATGCAAAGCACGAGCTGAATTTAAGCTCTCCCTCACTCTTCATCCTGGCATATTTGTGCAGTATGTAAACTGCTCAACCACACACAGCAGCCCTTGCATCGGATCTTCAGTATGTAGCAATGAGCAGAACAGGCCAGTCAATACCAACAGAAAACAAGACTTGGAATCTGGCTATTAAAGGACTATCAACTTCCCTGCTGGCTCAGTCGGTAAAGTGTCTGCCTACAATGCAGGAGAGACCNCTGGCAAACAGGTAAATCTACCACAATCTCAAACCAAAATCAACAAAAAAAACCACTCAACTCCCCCAAGGGAATCTGTTTCTCTTCATTGTGACACTGGTTACTAAGGTAGTAATTATGTTTGAGAGGCCCGCGGCTATAAAACCATTCTTTTGAAGACCTTCAAAAGAAGGAATCTAATCAGACTCTCATAAAGGACTCACTTGTGCTCCAAGTGCGCAATCTGGTTGCACAACAAAAGCAAAAGCCAAGGTAATTACTGAAAATTTCAGCTTAAAGCTGCTTTTACCTCAACTCTTCAGAACAAAAGGTTAGAAGATGTCTATCTGGTATTCTTTAGAACCCTGTGACCTAGGCATTGCCATTGGCAGGATAACCAGTAGGTCACATGAATATTTTTGTGATTTGGAAGATATGATTGCTGGTGTTGGGACTCACAGCATGCAAAGCACGAGCTGAATTTAAGCTCTCCCTCACTCTTCATCCTGGCATATTTGTGCAGTATGTAAACTGCTCAACCACACACAGCAGCCCTTGCATCGGATCTTCAGTATGTAGCAATGAGCAGAACAGGCCAGTCAATACCAACAGAAAACAAGACTTGGAATCTGGCTATTAAAGGACTATCAACTTCCCTGCTGGCTCAGTCGGTAAAGTGTCTGCCTACAATGCAGGAGAGACCTGGGTTTGATCCCTGGGTTGGGAAGATCCCCTGGAGAAGGAAATAGCAACCCACTCCATTATTCTTGCCTGGAAAATCCCATGGACAGAGGAGCCTGGTAGGCTACAGTTCAAGGGGCAGCAAAGAGTCGGACACAACTGAGTGACTTCACTTTCACTTTATAAAAGGACTATATCATTAAAGGACAAATATCATAAGTTATCGTTTATATGTGGAAACTAAAAAAATGAATGATACAAATGAAGTAATTTACAAAGCAGAAACAGACTCACAGATTTAGAGAATAAACATGGTTACCAGAGTGGGAGGAAGGATAGACTGGGAGTCTGGAATTCCTCTGTACACACTACTATCTTTAAAATTGACACCCAATAAGTACCTACTATATATAGCCCAGAACATTCTATTCAATATTCTATAATAACCTAAATGGGAAAAGAACTTGAAAAAGAAACCAGTAAAATTTTTTTTTAAATGTAAAATAGAGAAAATTAACAAAACAAAAACTTGTTTCTGAAGGGTAACAAAATCGCTAAAACCCTAGCTGAATTGAACAACAGCCAAAGAAAAAGATAACTCAGTTTCCTGATATCAGGAATAAAATAAGAGAATGGCTAAAGACAGCAAAGTCATGAAAACCTTACTTTAAAAATATATGCCAATAATTTCAATAACCTAGATGAAATGAACAAGTTCTTGAAAAACATAATTTACAGATACATTCAAGAAGAAATGGAAAAGCCAAATTGGTGGAGGTACATATTTTTTAAGAAGAAACAAATTTACAGACTCCTGAACCAAATAGTCAGAAAGCGCTATATTTATTAATGAAATTAAATTTCTGATTAAATATCCCAAACTAACACAGTGTGCAAAAAGTCAAGAAAAGGAAACAAAGGGCATATAGGTAGGTAATGAAGAAGTAAACTTTCTTCATTCACAGATAACACGATCATCCATATAGAAAATCTACATGAAACTGCTAGAGCTAATAAGTGAAATTGGCAAAATAGTATGACCCAAGTCAAGATGCAGCAATCATATTTCTCTGTAGTAGCAATAAATAAATGAAAAATAAAATAAAATTCATAAAACTGTCAAGTCCAGTTCTTTCAGACCCCATGGACTGTAGCCCACCAGGCTCCTCTGTCCACGGAATTCTTCAGGCAAGAATACTGGAGTGGGTAGCCATTCCCTTCTCCAGGGGATCTCCCTGACCCAGGTTTCAAACTCTCCTGCATAGCAGGTAGTCTTTACCATCTGAGCCACCAGAGAAGTCCTATATAATTTACAATACCATCTAAAAAGATGAAATAATTAGGAATAAATTTAGCCAAATAACGAAAGGAAGTATAACTGAAAACTAATAAACATTAGTTTTATTAGTGAGAAAAATCAAAGGGAACTAAAATACATATATCTTTGTTAATGGATTGGAAGAATAAATATTTGGATTAGAATTTCCACAAATTAATAAACAGATGTGATACAATCCCAATGAGAAACAGCAAGAGTTTTTATAGATATTGCTAAGATGACTTTAACATGTATATAAAAGAGCAAAAGACCTAGAAGAGATTAAAAAAAAAAATCATAAAGTTGGAGAAATTGAACTGCCACATTTAAGACATATATAAACTATAGTACACGGGTATATATAGACAAATAAAAGAACTGATAGAGAATCCAAAAATTAACCCATGTGTCCATGGTCCTTTGATTACTACAAAAGTACCAAGATAATTCAGAGGTACAGAATATTGTTTACAAAAATGGTGCCAGAACAACTAGATTTCATTATTTTCTAAAATGAAGTTATCCACACTTTATAACAGATACAAAAATTAACTTGAGATAGATGTTAGACCGGATTTCCCAGATGGCGCTAACGGTAAAGAAACTGCTGGCCAAGGCAGGAGATGTTAGATACCTGAATTCAATCCCTGGGTTGGGAAGATTCCCTGGAGGAAGGTAGGGTAACCCACTGCAGTATTCTTGCCTGGAAAACCTCATGGACAGAGGAGCCTGTGGGCTACAGTCCATGGAATTGTAAAGAGCCGGACGCAACTAAAGCGGCTGAGCACAGAGAACGTAGATCATAAACCTAACCATAAAATCTAAATTACAAATTGTAAAGCAAAACAAACTAAAAAATGAAAACTTAAATAAAAAAAAAAAAAGAAAATCTTGGTGACCTTGCTATTTGTTTCTTTAACAGAACACACACAAAAATAACATGACTATAAAAGGAAAAATTGATAAGTATACTTCATATAATTATAAATGTCTGCTTGCCAATAACTGTGAAGGATTTCACATTTTACCCAACTCTCAAACTAATGTGTTAGCCTGCCATAGTTTCATATATGCTATCATCCAAGACTCCTCGGTCAAAACTTTATTACTCAAGGCATAGCAAGTAGTATGACTATCAGCATCTTTTCACCAATTTTCTTTGTTCCCAAATCCCACAGTGATGAAGCAGATGGATATTTGAACATGCAGTTAGCTGCAAGATAGGGGTGCATTCTTGCTTGCGTGCTCAGTCTTGTTGGACTCCTTGTGACCCATGGACTATAACCTGTCAGGCTCTTCTTTCCATGGAATTTTCCAGGCAAGAATACTGGAATAGGTTGCCGTTTCCTCCCTCAGGGGATCTTCCCCACCAGGGATCAAATCCTCATCTCCTGTCTTGGTATGCAGACTCTTTACCACTGAGCCAGTGTGCGTTACAGAGGAGGGAACTCAGCCTTCTATGATGTGCAATATTCTGTGGCTGCCCTTTGCTCGAGAAGGAGACATTACGTTTATCATACCGGACAGCTGATGTGCCTGCCTTTTGCTCTGGAGGGAGATAACATCTCTTGTTTCCAAAGCTACTTGCTATACAAACATCCATTAAAAGAGAGGCTAGAAAAAAGTTCAGGTAGTAACTTACTCACAATAAATGGAGAAACATGAGAAAAATACGAAAACCTGTCTCCCTAAACTGTTCTTGCAAACACACTGTTAAGCACATGAAAAAGGAAAGGCACAGAAAAGAAAATACTTACAGCACATGTATGTGACACGGAATGTACAAATAAGTTCTACTAATTGATAAAAATACAAACAACCCAAATTAAAGAGTAAGCAGAAGAGTTAAGTGGGTATTTCACCAAAGATGTCTGAATGGCCATCAAGTATGAGAAGACATTCAATATCCTTAGTCATTACAGAAGTGCAAATTAAACCCACGATTTGATAGTACTACATATTCATTAGAATGGCTGAAATACTGCTTGTGGGGGATGCATAACAGTAGAACCATTCTGTAAATATGTTTGGTAATTTCTAATAATATTAAAAATACCCCTACCCCATGATCCACCAATTTTAATGTTAGGTATGTAGCAAAAAGAAATTGACCTGCCCAATAAAAGAAATACAAGAATAAGAATAAGATGTATAAAAACAGAAATCCTTATGATACTAGCCCAAATTTGGAAACATATCCAATGTCCATTGACTAGTAAATGGGTAAACTGTGATATATTCATACATGGAATACTACTTGGCAGTTAAATAATACAAATACTTCCAATACATACAGCTATACAGATGAACCGCAGAAATATTATGCTGAACAAAAGAAACCAGATACAAAGGACCACGTACTGTATGACTCCATCTTGCTAATTTCCTAGAAGAGACAGAATTAATCTGTAATGGCAAAAAGGAGATCAGGGGATGCTTTGGGATTCAGGATAGAGCTCCACTTCAAATAACTCCAAGGATCCTTTTAGAGTAATTAAAACTATCTGCAACTTTGATTATAGCAGTGTTTGCCCAGTTATACACATTTGTCAAAACTCATTAAACTGTACATGTAAAATGTATATTACATTGCATATAAATTATGCCTGTGCCTGCATTCTAAGTTGCTGCTGCTGCTGCTGCTAAGTCACTTCAGTTGTGTCCAACTCTGCGACCCCATAGATGGCAGCCCACCAGGCTCCCCTGTCTCTGGGATTCTTCAGACAAGAACACTGGAGTGGGTTGCCATTTCCTTCTCCAATGCATGAAAGTGAAAAGTGAAAGTGAAATCACTCAGCGGTGTCCGACCCTCAGCGACCCCATGGACTGCAGCCTTCCAGGCTCCTCCATCCATGGGATTTTCCAGGCAGGAGTACTGGAGTGGGGTGCCATTGCCTTCTCCACTAAGTTGCTTCAGTCCTGTCCAATTCTTTGTGACCCCACAGACTGAAGCCCACCAGGCTGCTCTGTCCATGGGTTTCTCCAGGCAAGAATACTGTAGTGGATTGCCATGAGCTCCTCCAGGGGATCTTCCCGACTCAGGGATCAAACCCTTGTTTCAAGCATTTCCTGCATTGGCAGGTGAGATTCTTTACCACTAGCGCCACCTGGAAAGCCCATACATTATGCCTACTTAAAGTTTATTGAGGATATAATCCAGTTACATGAAAGATGACTTGAAAGAACAAACTCACAGGTAAAGACATTTTGAACTCAAAAAAATGTGGTGTTATATTTGAATACAGTGAAGTATGTGTAAATATAACCATTTAGTATAGATGATTATGCTAGAGTATATGAAAAATAAAAGACTGTTTTTTATCATCAATGTAAAAAAGATATTAGTAATTTTGAGACAATTCAATAAGGTAGCTGAGCACAAAATTAATATTCAAATCTTAATTGCTTTGCTATTTATAGTTTTTAAATGTAATAGTGAATATTTCATTCAAAGTAACACCACAGGCAAAAAATCTCGGGACTATACTTGAATGGAAACATAAAGGACTCACATAAAAATATTTTGTAATTCTGCTGTGGAACACAAGATATACTGAAGAATATTCCTGTCTTGGTTGACTGGTGCTATATAACAAACCACTCTGAAACTAAGTGGCTTAAAATATGTACTTATTTGTCGATTTGCTGGGGTTTAGCGAGCCTGAGAGGAGCTTGCTGGGCAGTTCTGCATCCCCCTAGAATTCTTCAAGCTGGTGAGGGTACTTCTGCATGTTGTAGCAGCTGGGTTGGATCTGCTCTACACATCACTTACCCTCCTGTTGGGACGCTAGCAGATGAATAATGTTCTCCTAATGCCAGTCATAAAGGCAGCTTTATGACTCAAGAGCATATCAAATTTCGTTTATGTTACTTTTTAAGGTATCTTTAGCCAAAGCAAGTCTGCATGTTCATGGCCAATGGGCAGGAAAAAAGTACTTCTATGGAGGAGTGGAAGGCACTGCAATATCACATGGAAAGGTTGTTTTATGGACTGGGTGTGTCCCCAAATTCGTATGTTGAAACCCTAACTCCCAATGCAATGATATGGGGGTGAGGATGTGCGGATTAGGGAGGTAATCAGATTTAGATATGGCCACGAGGGTGAAGACTCTTGAGAGTCCCTTGGACAGCAAGGTGATCAAACCAGTCAATCCTAAAGGAAATCAATCCTGAATATTCATTGGAAGGACTGATTCTGAAGCTAAAGCTCCAAATCTTTGGCCATGTGATGTGAAGAGCTGACTCACTGGAAAAGACCCTGATGCTGGGAAAGACTGAGGCAGGATGAGAAGGGGATGACAGAGGATGAGATGGTTGGATGGCATCACTGACTCAATGGACATGAGTTTGTACAAACTCTGGAAGATAGTAAAGGACAGAGAAGCCTAGTGTGTTGCAGTCCATGGGGTCGCAAACAGTTGCAAACAACTTTGTAACTGAACAACGAGAGTGGGGCCCCTATGATGGGGCTTGTGCCCTTATAAGCAGAGCAATAGACATCAGCTTCATCTCTCCAGCATCCAGCAAAAAGGCAGACTCCTGCCAGCCAGGAAATGAGACTTTATGAGAGCCGAATCTGCTAGCATCTCGGACTTTCCTGCTTCCAGAACAGTAAGAAATAAACATCTATTGTTTAAACCACATGGTCCCTAGTCAGGTTGTCATTAAAGGGATAGGTAAAGAATTGGACTAAACTAAAATCATACCTGGATTTTGGAGAGAGTCAGTGATTATGGTGATTTTTAAACATTTACCCAAATTCTTTGACTTCTCCCATGAAGAGGATTCTGTGATTCTTTTACTCGACCCAGGAGAGTCATTGTCTGTGAATAGAATGTGTCAGGAAAGATGCTACATGATTTCTGAGCCTTTGTTAGCAAAGGCTGTGCTTTTAAAAAATGCCTCTGTACTTCGGAATGATTGCTATTGTGTTAAATAAATTTGTTACTTTGCATAATGTGTTAGTACACATGTTTTCATTAGCCTGACTAAAATGTATCCAATAATTAACACCTACATTTGTGCTTACCTTTACATTTCAAAAATTGTTTTATATAAAACCCATAAACAAATGCAAAAATAGACAAATAGACTTTTAGATTTGCTTACAGCATTCAGCTTTCAAACCATACGAGTCACAATAGTTAAGAATATAAGTAAAACAATTGTATAAGACCAATTTCTCCTGATTATTTGATGAAGTCACACGGGGCTGACTGGTGGCCACATTGTTGGTATAAGGCCAAGCTACGAGTAGGTGAATTTAAGAAAGCTAAATCCAGCCAAGCCTCAGTAATAAAGTCTACAAGGCGAGTTTGCTACATCACAGAGTCCTGAAGGTGGGGTCTGTGTGGAGCCGTGAAGCTGAAGTGGTCCTGTTCTAGACTGAAGCACACTCAAAGCCCTTCATGTTCACTGTCTTAAGAAAAAAAACTATATTAAGGTCTCGATATGAAGCCAGTCTGCTCACACTGAAAAGATGGATTCACAGCGTAAGGAACCAGCTTGTGGGAACATGTATCAGACCAAAGGAGGGAAATATTGCTAAATGGTGTCTGTATATTGTACAGAATTAGGGCAGCTGTAAGCAGAGCATCCAAAACCAAATTGATGGAGAAAACACATCAGCAAACCTGGAAGGAAAGCTGGTTGGCAGTAGAATGTAGGGAGGATGGGTAGAAACTGACAACAGCAGCTAAATTTGCAAGAATCATAATAAACAGATTTTTTTTAAAAAAACCAAGACCAAGACATGTTGCCCATGAAACGGAGAGCACAAATACACAAGTGCTGAGTGCAAAGATTATAGCTTCCCAGGAGAAGAGCATGACCTGTCCAGTCTTCCTGTTGCTCTAAAACACATGAGATTATATCTACCTTATGTTTCCTCTCTCAGTTCAAGCTCTTCTTCCAATCTGAAATAACTTCTTCCTCTTGCCACTGTAAATACTTCCTCTACTGACTATCTGGTCTAAATCTCCTTGATTGAGCTCTGCTCAATTTAATCAAAGTCTCACTTGCTTTAATACTTTCCATGAATCAGCATCCATTTTGCTGCTGCTCTGTAAGTATGGTTGACAGTTATTAATGTGTGGGTTCTGCAATCTTCACTAGATTCTAAACTCTGACTTTTAGAGTCAGAGTTGATAAGCATCCAATTTTTTCCCCAACCTTATTGAGATATAATTAACATACTGTTGTGCAAGTGTAAGGTGTGTTGATTTGACACAAGTCCGTATTGCAGTATGATTCCCACTGTAACATTAGCCAATGCCTCCATCACATCACACAATTAATGCTAATTGTTCACTAGAACAATTAAGACCTAGTCTCCCAGCAGCTTCAAGGAATAAAACAGTATTGTTGACTATAATCACAATGCTGTGCATTAGATCTCCAGAACTTATTCCTCTTATAACTGAAAGTTTGCAACCTCTGACCATTATCTCCATAATTCCTCTGTCCCTGGTTCCTGTAACCATCGTTCCACTCTCTGTTTGTATAACTTTTTAAAATCCCACAGATAAGTGATATCATATTTAATTTATCTTTCTCTGACTTATCTCACTTAGCACAATGCCCTCAAGGTCGATCCATGTTGACTCAAGAGGCAGGATTTCCTTCTTTCTCATGTTGTTGCTGTCTAGTCACTCAGTCGTGTCCAACTCTCTGCGACCCCAGGAACTGCAGCACTCCAGGCTTCCCTGTGCTTCACTATACTCTTCCAGAGTTTGCTCAAACTCACGTCCATTGAGCTGGTGATGCCACTCAGTGATCTCACCCGCAGTTGTCCCCTTCTCCTCCTGACCCCAATCTTTCCCAGCATCAGGGTCTTCTCCAGTGAGTCAGTTCTTCACATTCGATGGCCAAAGTATTGGAGCTTCAGCTTCAACATCAGTCCTTCTCTCTCATGTCTACCATGAGAAATAACATTCTCTTATATGTCTATATCTATTTATCCATTGACAGACACTTAGGTTTTTCCTTGACTGTTGTGAATAGTACTGCAATGACCACAGGAGTGTAGGTATCTTTTCAATATCTTATTTCATTTCCTTTTGATACATACCTAGAAGTAGGATTGCTGAATCATACGGTAATTCTACTTTTAATGTATTTAAGGAAACGCCATTGTTTTCCATAGTGTCTGAACTGATTTACATTCCTATCAACAGTTCACAAGGGTTCCCTTTTCTCCACATCCTTGACAACACTTGTTATCTCTTATATTTTTGATGATAGCTGTTCTAACAGGTGTGGATGATTAGTGACATTGATATTACTTTGTGTATCTGTTGGCCAGTTGCATGCCTTCTTTGTAAAATACATTAGCAGATTGAATTCAACAACACATTAAAAGGATCATACATCAGAATCAAGTGGGATTTATTCTTGGGATGAAAGGATAATTCAACATATATAAACCACATTAAATATTGTATCCACATTAAAAGAAGGAATGTGGTGGCCATATTAAAAGAAGATAAATGTCATCCTTCTCGACAAATGCAGAAAGAAGCATTTGATAAAAGCCAACATCTTTTAATGATAAAACCCTCAAAAAATGGAGTATAGAAGGAACATACCTCAACATAATAAAAGCCATATAGGAAAAGCCACATATTCCATCCTCAGTGCTAAAATTTTGAAAGCTTTTCCTCTAGAATCAAGAACAAGATAAGGGTACCCATTCTCACCACCCTTATTTAACAAAGCACTAGAAATCTTAGCTTGAGCAATCAGGTAAGATTTTTTTTTAAAGTTATCTAAATCAGAAAGGAAAAGTAAATTTTCCTTTATTTTCAGACGACAGGATTTTATATATAGAGTACCCTAAGACAACCAAAAAACTGTTAGAACTAATTAATGAATTCAGTAAATTTGTAGGACATAAAATCAACATACCGAAGTCAATTGTGTTTCTATACACTAACAGTGAAATGACCGAAAACAACCAAGTGAAAAAAGGGCTCCAGGAGTTTATATTAAGTAACTGGGGACCCAGGTGGGAAAGAGAGGAAGAGGGAAAATGAGGCAGAAACAATATTGGAAGTGATATCCAGGACTTTTCTTCAACTCATGATACGTATAAACACACAGATGTAAGAAGTCCAGGAAGTTTCAAGCAAGGTAAAGAAAGCCACACATGCGGCACACGGCAGTGAAACTGCTGAAAGCAAAAGTGAGGAGCATCTCAGAAAACCAGCCAGAGAAAGAGACCCATCGCTGTGCAGGGATAGAAATAAAGCTGACAGATAACGTTCCTAAAGAGTCATTGGAAGAAGACAAGCGACATTTTAAAGTGCGTAAGGGAAAAAAGCTAATAATTTACTGTTTCATAGTCGGCAAAATTTCATTCAAAACGAGATAAAGATGCTTAGAGACAAAAACTGAAATAATTATCCGCACACAGTACAAGGAATGCTGCAATTAATTATTCAGGCTGAAATAAACTAATGTCAGATGGACGCGGTGAACAACAGAAAGGAATGAAAAGTATCCAAGGAGGTAAGAACGTGGGTAAATACGAAAGATTATCTGTTTAAATCATGAACAACATCAATGTCTTTCAGTGGATATAACAAGGGTAAAAGTGAAATGTATGTTGGTAACTGAATGAGGGCAACAGATTTTTCAATAAAATTAAACTAGTGAAAGATTTCTGAATTATTCACAAAATGGTAAACTTAATAATATGGCAGTCTGAAATAAGTTCAAGGATGACCTATAATGGGCAACATACCACTCAAACATTAACACAAAGACTATATCTAAAACATTAGGAGAGATAAAATGAAACAATTTTTAAAATACTTGTTTAATACAACAAAGAAGGAAAAAATAGAGCAAAAATAAATGGAACAAAAATTGAAAACAAATAGTAAGATAGTAGACTTAAAGCCAGCTATACCAATAATTATATTGAATGCAACAGTGATGAGCTACTAAAATTAAGAAAAGATAGTGAGAAAGATTTTTTACATGGCTCAGTATATTCTATTCACAATAGACACACTTAAAAATATGAAAACTGATAGGTTGAACGAAAAAGAATGAAAAAATGTGTAACATGGGAATATTCACTAAGAAAGAGCTGTCACGCCTATGTTATATAGGACAAAGTAAACTTTAATGCAAGTAGCATTACTGGAGTTAAAGATGGACATCTGACAATAAGAGAAACAACTCACTGAAAGGGATAAAAATACTGATTTTATTTCCATCTAATTATGGTTAAAAACTGTTAGTCCCTCAGTCATGTCTGACTCTTTGTGACACATGGACTGTAGCCCACCAGGCTCCTCTGTCCATGCAATTTTCCAGGCAAGAATACTGGAGTGGATGGCCATTCCCTTCTCCATTGGATCTTCCTGACCCAGGGATTGAACCCTCATCTCCCGCCTCAGCAGGCGGATTCTTTACCACAGAGCCACCAGGGTAGCCCACTGGAGTCCGTATTGTAGGCTGCTGCTGCTGCTGCTGCTAAGCCACTTCAGTCGTGTCCGACTCTGTGCGACCCCATAGACAGCAGCCCACCAGGCTCCCCCGTCCCTGGGATTCTCCAGGCAAGAACACTGGAGTCGGGTGCTATTGCCCTCTCTGCGTATTATAGGCTAAAGAACCATAAAAATACGAAGCTGGACATTTAAATAGGAGAAAGATAGCTATATGACTTTCCCTTCTGAGAGAATAGAAGAACTAGTTCCCTATTATAAATATTCTTTGAAAAGAGAAAGGAAGTAACCTTGGGCTATTACCGTTTAGAATGTAATGTGTTTAGGGGAAGATAAGACAAGCATCTCTGCGTTAATAATCAAGATTTTTATCTTCCTGGCTCCAGGAGTCACCCCCTTGAAATAAAAACTCATACGTCCGTGAAAGTAAATCTCTTTTAAGTTCTCACTCTCTGTTTGGTTATCATTTCACTTCCAAGGCTCAGGTTTTAGTCCAGGTTTCAATTTTCTTTGCTTCAGAAAGACCTAATCATGCATCTCCCCCGCAAAAGTCCTCCATAGCTTTGTCACTACTACTCAAATAACAATTTTAGATGTCTTAATAAATATCCATAGACAATATTTATTTTTAAGATCTTAGTTATTAGAAAATCTATCTAAATATTCAATGCAATTGAATTCAGTTTATCACAGTTCCAATACAAACCTCAGAAGTAAATTTCCACAGGAAACTGTAAAACTGATTTTCAAATTTATGGGAACCCACAAAGATCTAGAATATTTAAGAAAATTTTGAAAATGACAATGATGTAAGGCATACACGAACAGATTTTAAGACTTACTAGAAAGTTGTAACCATTAAGAAATGTTTTATTAGTAAAACAGATAGACAAAGAATCAAATGGAATAGAAAAGTGTATGGAAACAGATCATACAAATATGAGTAACTGATTTAAGACAAGCATTTGCTTCATTTAAATTTCACAACTGAAAGGATTTGTCTCTCCAGTGAATAGTGCTGGACCAACTGGATATCCCTATCCATTTTCAAAAGCCCTACATTTAAAGTAGTAGTGCTTCTGGGATATAACATAGAATACTTCCATGATATTGGAATAAACAGTAATTCTTAAATAGAACACAAAACCCAGTAAATTAAGTAAACTAATAAATATTATTAAATGACCAATATTATTATTAGTCTTTAGGGAAATGCAAATTAAAACCACAAGGTGAGAATATTCATACTTGTAATAATTAAAATATATATATATATATAAAAAACCTGTATAGCAGATGTTGTTCAACGTGTGGTAACCGAAAGCCTCATACATGGCTGATTGGAGGAAAACTAACCATCTAAGAAAACTATCAGTGTTTAGCCCACAACTATCCTCTGATGTAGGAACATTCCACAGATACAGCTCTGGTATTTATTAATGAAAAATCCATATGTCCACCAAAATATATGCACAAGAATGTTCAAAGCATTTTTGTTTATCATAGCCTCAACCATGGCTATCGACTGGGAAACGGATATACATATTTGGATTCATTCATACATGGAGTAATACATAGTAAGTGCATTACCAATAAATACAACCATTAACACAGATGTTATGTTTATAATACATGCTGGACACAAAAGTGTGTATTCACCGTGACTCTATTTACATGCATTTCAAAAATCAGAGAGTAATAGATGTCAGAATAATTCTTACCTCATGTATGGGATATTGCCTGAGCAGGGATGTGAGGGAACTTTACTGGAGTGTCCTGTACCTTGATCTGGGCTTCCAAGGTGGCCCTAGTGGCAAAGAATCATCTGCCAATGCAGGAATGTAAAAAGACACAGATTTGATCCCTAGGTCTAGAAGATCCNGATGTCAGAATAATTCTTACCTCATGTATGGGATATTGCCTGAGCAGGGATGTGAGGGAACTTTACTGGAGTGTCCTGTACCTTGATCTGGGCTTCCAAGGTGGCCCTAGTGGCAAAGAATCATCTGCCAATGCAGGAATGTAAAAAGACACAGATTTGATCCCTAGGTCTAGAAGATCCCTGGAGGAAGGCATGGCAACCCGCTCCAGTATTCTTGCCTGGAGAATCCCATGGACAGAGAAGCCTGGCGGGCTACAGTCCATAGGGTCGCACAGATCAGACATGACTGAAGCGACTTAGCACATATCTTGATATAGTTAGTATTTTCTCAAGTGTATACATATATTAAAAAATCAATTAACTCTGTCTTAAAATCAGTGAACTTTTGAACATTTTTGAGTATGTATTAAAGTCAATTGTAAAAAAATGAGTATTTTTATCTTTTGAGAACTGTGTGAGCTTTTTCAAGTATGTTTTATATGAGACACAAGGGGATTCTCAGAAGGAAATACAGTTGTTTCTCTTTATTCGTCATAATGTTCCCAAAAAATCCTTAGCAAACACTGAGCCGTTGCTTCTAGGAGAAATATAAGACTCAGTTCAGTTTAGTTCAGTTCAGTTGCTCAGTCGTGTCCGACTCTTTGCGACCCCATGAATTGCAGCACGCCAGGCCTCCCTGTCCATCACCAACACCCGGAGTTCACTCAGACTCACGTCCATTGAGTCAGTGATGCCATCCAGCCATCTCATCTTTGTCGTCCCCTTCTCCTCCTGCCCCGAATCCCTCCCAGCATCAGAGTCTTTTCCAATGAGTCAACTCTTCACATGAGGTGGCCAAAGTACTAGAGTTTCAGCTTCAGCATCAGTCCCTCCAAAGAAATCCTAGGGCTGATCTCCTTTAGAATGGACTGGTTGGATCTCCTTGCAGTCCAAGGGACTCTCAAGAGTGTTCTCCAACACCACAGTTCAAAAGCATCAATTCTTCAGCGCTCAGCCTTCTTCACAGTCCAACTCTCACATCCATACATGACCACTGGAAAAACCATAGCCTTGACCAGATGGATCTTTGTTGGCAAAGTAATGTCTCTGCTTTTGAATATGCTATCTAGGTTGGTCATAACTTTTCTTCCAAGGAGTAAGTGTCTTTTAATTTCATGGCTGCAGTCACCATCTGCAGTGATTTATTAAATTCCTGCTAATCTTAAAAGATTAGGTCTTGACTCAACGGACATGAATCTGAGCAAACTCGGGGAGATGGTGAAGGACAGGGAAGCCTGGCATGTTGCAGTCCATGGGGCGCAAAGAAACAGACATGACGTGAACAATACCAACATCTGACCAGGACACATTTGTCAACTGATGAATATATAACCTTGTTTTAAACTTACTTCTGCTTAAGGACACCTTATTTCATAGACGCTGCTGATTCAGTAACATTGAACTTGCAGCTAACAACATCATAACTCACGGCTGAACAAAGTTTATCTAGAACACATACATTCTTCGTAAGACACATCACAATTTTCTTGTGCTTAGGAAACACCAGACAGTACTTCAGCACCAGGCTTAGGGACGATTTGGAACAGCAAAATCACACACACACACACACAGACACAACCACAAAAGAGCATAAGATGTGGCATTAAATAGACTGGAAACAGAAGAAGACATAGAAACACCACATTTAATGTCAGTTGGGATCATTCATGTCCTATAACTAATTTCCACCATTCTGTGCATGAATGACTGCAGAAGTGATGCAAGTATTGATTTGGGGGTCACAAATAAATTTTAGTGCGTAGACAAATTTTCAAATAAGGAATCTATGAATAATGAGGACAAAGCATAATTAGGAGGAGGTTGTTGTTAGCTAGCCGCTCAGTCACGTCTGACTCTTCGCGACCCCATGGACTGCAGAACGCCAGGCTTCTCAGTCCTTCACCATCTCCTGGAGCTTGCTCAAAATCATGTCCATTGAGATGGTGACGCCATCCAACCATTTCATCCTCTGTCGTCCCCTTCTCCTCCTGCCTTCAATCATTCCCAGCATCAGGGTCTTTTCAAATGAATCAGCTCTTCTCATCGGGTGACCAAAGTATTGGAGCTTCAGCTTTAGCATCAGTCCTTCCAATGAATATTCAGGAGTGATTTCCTTTAGGATTGACCAGTTGGATCTCCTTGCTGTCCTAGGGATTCTCCAGAGTCTTCTCCAACACCACAGTTCAAAAACATCAATTCTTCAGTGCTCAGCCTTCTTTCCGGTTCAACTCTCACAAAAACTAGGAGGCTAAGACCCATAAATCTTTCATCAATTCTCAAATTTAGAAATAATGTCCCTTATGGGGAAACTGATTTAGAAGTTATCTAGGTAGACGTAGAAGGAAGTACGTAGGAAACATCAAAGCACAAATGAAAGTAAGAATAATAAAGCAAAACTGGATGTTTGCGCATTGGTTACACAGAGCAATAAGGAAGAACAAGAAATAAGACTGGAAGAAATAAGGTATAATGGATTTTGTAGTCTCCCAGAATCAATGAACAGCTTCAACTCATCTCTTTTGCTGTCTTCTGTGTGTTTTTTTCCCTTACCAAATGCTTTTGTTTTTTCAACTGAGGTATAGTTGATATACAACATTATATAAATTTCAGGAGTATAATAGTTAATAATTTTAAAGGTTATGATCCATTTATAGTTATTATAAAGTATTGGCTATAATCCCTGTGTTGTACAGTATATCTGTGTAGCTTATTTTATACACAGTAATTTGTACCTTTTAATCTGCAACCCCTATCTTAGCCCCACCTTCCTTCGCCCCAGTGGTAACCACTAGCTTGATCTCTTCTGTATCTCCGAGTCTGCTTCTTTATTATAGTCACTAGCTTGTTGTATATGTGGGATTTCACATGTGAGTGATATCATACAGTATTTATCTTTCTTTGTTTGACATATTACTTGGCATAATACCCTCCAAGTCCATCCATGTTGCTGCAACTGGCAAAATTTTATTCCTTTTTATGGCTGATAGTCCACCACGCATGTGTGTATGCGTGTGTTTCTCCATCTACTTGTTGGTGGACAGTCAGGCTGCGTTCATACCTTGGCAATTGTAAATAAATGCTGCTATGAACACTGCATACATATATCTTTTTAAATTAGTGTCTTCATCTTTTTCAGGTATAGATGCAGGCGTGGACCTGCTGGGTCATCTGGTAGTACTAATTTCAACTTTTGAGAAAAGTCCATATGTTTCTCCATAGTGCCTGTACAGATTTACATTTTCAAGTGGCAGTGCAGGAGGGTTTCCTTTTCTCCATATCCTCACCAACATTTGTTATTTTTTTCATGATAGCCATTCTGACAGGTAGGAGGCAATACCCATTGCAGTTTTGATTTGCATTTCTCTAATGATTAGCAGCGTTGAGCATCTTTATATCTGCATGGCTTCTTTAGAAAAATTTCACTGTCCATTTAAGATTTCTTTGTTGTTGTTGATAATGTTGAGTTGCATGAACTGTTTGTATATTTTAGATGTTAACCCTTTATCATCATAACACTTGCAAATATTTCTCCCATTCAGTAGATTGTTTTTGTTTTGCTGATGATTTCCTTTACTGTGCACCTTCTAAGTGTTTTCACCACCTGGGGGCTCAGATCCATCAGGACCTCAAATTTTATTAACTCGGTAAAAGTTTATTTAAAATACATTAAACTCTTGACAACATACTACAGTAACACTAATATAGATCTAACAGAAATGGCATTTAGAAGGGACATACATACACATTCCATCAGCCAGGATAGTTTATGTTGCTTCTAACAAACAACTCCGAAAGCTCAAGAGTTTCATACAACAAAGGTTTATCTTTTTCTTTCCCCACAAAGTACAAATGGCAGTTTTATTTGTGATACTCCCAAACTGGAAATAACTCACTTGTCCTTCAACGGGAGAATAATTAAATGACTATAAACACAGCACAGGATACTACCCAGCAGCAACATGGGATGGCTACTGATAACAGACAATGAGAAGGTTGTTTTTGTTTTTTGTTTTTCTCACACAACAGGGCCTTTGCAGATGACCTAGAGGTTCTGCTTTAGCTACAATCTCATTTCAGAGAATAGCTGCTCCATGGCTGTTAGCAAAACTGATGCCTTCCTGGGCCTGTGCAAATGTTCCTCCTATCCTTCTATCAACCCTACCCAGGACTGCGCCGTGTGGTAAAATACTTCTCTGTCATCAGGGGCTTTGTAGTTAATAGATACCATTTAATAATCGTTAGAACCAGGTGGCCTCTATATTTTGTTAGTCCCTAAACAATGATGAAGTCCCTCACTGAATATTCCCAGCCCCCATGAGGCTAATTATCCAATCATAAATCTTGACTTAGGAATGCACTTCCTGTTTCCAAGAATGTATCCACATACCCTAGGTTAACTGTAAAGCTGTCCCAGTAGCCTCTGCAGTGTGGAGTGCAGCTGTGAACACTCCTGGATCACAGTCGGCCTGATCCTACCAGGGAGTAAATTACTCTGTAACAAACTGATCCATTGATTGTATGGAGCTGCAGGCAGGCAGCTTTTTGTTCTCAAGATGCCTTTTTTAGTTCGGTGGGCACTTCTTGTTTCCTCCTCCAGCAACCACAATCTCAAAAGTTGCTTCTGGAGTGTAGGAGAGGGACAAAATGGTTTTGGAGAGTTTTATTCAGCAATAAATGCTTCACTAGAGAAGTGAGAGACAAACACTCTATTCATAGTCATTGTAGACTTCCCAGGTGGTGTTAGCGGTAAAGAACCTGCCAAATCAAAATAAACCATTGGCCAAATCTAAATAAAAAATGTAAATAACTTCATCCAACCCAAAGAGGGCTCAATGTTTTGTTCAGGATACTGTGGCTATGTTTATGAAGGATATTGTTCCATAGTTTCCTTTTCTCATAACATTTTCTTCTGG
This sequence comes from Neotragus moschatus, assembly GCA_006410615.1. NCBI lineage: Eukaryota > Metazoa > Chordata > Mammalia > Artiodactyla > Bovidae > Neotragus > Neotragus moschatus. The sequence goes on along the minus strand of SJYA01000690.1, from coordinate 73,695 downwards.
TTTAGGTATGAGGATAATCCTAGTCACATAAAATGAGCTGATAAAAGTTTTCTACTCTATTTTCTGAAAGAGTTGTCTAGAATTAGAATTATTTTACTTTTAAATGTTTACTAAACTTATCACTGATCCACTCTGAGCCTGGAGTTTTCTTTATACAGTCAATCCATGAACACAGGTTTGAACTTCAGATTCACTTACATGTAAATGTTTTCCAGTGAATATATTGGATTTTTTAAAAAATCTGTGACAATTAGAAAAAACTTGCAGATGAATTGCATAGTCTAGATATATCAAATATTACTAAAAATAAGGTATGCGGTAAATGCATACAAAATATAAACATACTAGTCTATTTTATCATTTACTACCATAAAAATATATACAAATCTATTATAAAAAGTTAAAATGTATCAAAACTTACACAACACTCACAGACTATACACCGAGGAAAACATAAACACATGTAAGATACAGTATTAAATCATAACTGCATAAAATTAATGATAGTACATACTGTACTACTGTAATAATTTTTAGCCATCACTCTTTGGCTATTGTGGTGAGTCAAGTGTTGTGAGTATCCACTTATTAACAAAACACAGTCTGATGCTAATCATTTCCTTGTGAGCAATTCATCTCTCTAAGAAACTGTGTATCACAGTAAAAAGTTCTCTCTCATAATTCTATATTTTTCATCATGTTTGGTGTACTACCATAAACCTTGCATGATACCATGGGGCCCATAAGAAGTACCATTAGTGAATCTGGAAGTGCTCCCAAGAACCAGAGAAAAATTATGACATTATAAGGTAAAGGTGAGTTGCTTGAAATGTACTGTAGGTTGAGGTCTACAGCTACAGTTACCCCCCATTTCAAGATAAATGAATCTTGTGTAAAGACCACTGTAAAAAAAGAAAGAAAAGGACAGCTTGTGAAGCTGTTGCTGTAGCTATGTCAGCAGGTATGAAATCCTCGCACTTTTTGCAAAATATTTTTTTATCTCATATTGAAAATGCATCTTTTATGTGGATGCAGACTTGCTAATAAGAAAGGCATACCTACAGATTCTGGGCTTCCCTGGTAGCTCAGCTACCAGGAATCTGCCTCCAGGGTAGGAGACCTCAGTTCAATTCCTGGGTTGGGAAGATTCCTTAGAGAAGGGAAAAGCTGCCCACTCTAGTATTCTTGGGCTTCCCTGGTGGTTCAGATAGTAAAGAATCCACCTGCAATGCAGGAGGCCTGGGTTTGATACCTGGGTTGAGAAGATCCCCTGGAGGAGGGCATGACTACCCACTGCAGTATTCTTGCCTGGAGAATTCCATGGACAGAGAAACCTGGCAGGCTTCAGTCCATGGGATTGCAAAGAGTTGGACACGACTGAATGACTAGGCACAGCGCAGCACCTAGAGACTCTAATATGATTTGAGAAAAAGTAAAGTCATTATATGACAACTTAATGCAAACAGAAGGTGAAGAATCTAAAGCTGGAGAATTTGATGACAGCAAGGGATGGTTTGATAATTTTAGAAAGAAGTTTAGCGGGGGTGGGGGGGNTTCAGATAGTAAAGAATCCACCTGCAATGCAGGAGGCCTGGGTTTGATACCTGGGTTGAGAAGATCCCCTGGAGGAGGGCATGACTACCCACTGCAGTATTCTTGCCTGGAGAATTCCATGGACAGAGAAACCTGGCAGGCTTCAGTCCATGGGATTGCAAAGAGTTGGACACGACTGAATGACTAGGCACAGCGCAGCACCTAGAGACTCTAATATGATTTGAGAAAAAGTAAAGTCATTATATGACAACTTAATGCAAACAGAAGGTGAAGAATCTAAAGCTGGAGAATTTGATGACAGCAAGGGATGGTTTGATAATTTTAGAAAGAAGTTTAGCGGGGGTGGGGGGGTTGGGATTGGGAACTCAGGTACACTTGTGGCTGATTCATGTCAATGTATGGCAAAATGAATACAGTATTGTAAAGCAAAACAAACTAAAAAATAAAAATTTAAACTTAAAAATAAAATAAAAATAAATAAATAAATATATGAAAAAAAAAAAAAAGAAAGAAGTTTAGCTAATAACAGTCAAAATAACAGGAGAAGCAACTTCTGTCCACCAAGAAGCAGCAGACAAGTTCACAGATGCCATTAAGAAAATCATTGAGGGTTTTTAGCTCACACAAAGGCACCATATTCTGGGGGGAAAATGCCACATTTATTAGTAAGACAAAGAAATGAGCATCAGGATTTAAGGCAGGAAGGGATGATCAGGACTGGTCTTATCTATAAAGCCAACCCTGAGCCCTGGAGGAAAAGATTAAGTACCAACTGCCAGTCTTTTTGTTGTACAACAACCAACCCTGGACAATGAGAACACTTTTTCTGGATTGGCTCCATGACTTCACCTCTGAAATCAGGAAATACCTTGCCAGTAAAGGACTGCTTTTTAAAGTCTTTTATTTATTTATTTCTAACTGGAGGATAATTGCTTTACAATGTTGAGTTATTTTCTGCTGTTCAACAGAGTGGATCAGTCATAAGAATACATATATCCTCTGCCTCTTGAGACTTGCTCCTACCACCCCATCCCACACCTCTAGGTGAAGTTCTTTTTATAGTATACTATCGGGGCTTCCCCAATGGCTCAGTGGGTAAAGAATTCTCCTACAATGCAGGAGACACAGGATACGTGGGTTCAATCCCTGGGTTGGGAAGATCCCCTAGAAGAGGAAATGGCAAGCCACTCCAGTATTCTTGTCTGAAAAATCCCTTGGACAGAGGAGCCTGGTGGGTTATAGTCCAAAGGGCTGCAAAGAGTTGGATACAACTGAACACAAGCACATGACCCCTAGCCACTCAGAATTTTATGAATTTTATTGGTTTCTTCAAAAAAGAGCTCTTGGTTTTACTTTTTCTATTATTTATCCATCCTAAGATTTCAAATGAGTAAGAGATAAGTGGTATTCCGAGTCATAGTGTCCCTAAGTCCAGTGTTTGCAGACTGGGTTGAGTCATAAAAGAAGGGATCAGTCTAAGGAAGACTGAAGTTTATTAAATATTTGTTAAATAAATCTGCAAGGACTGTGGACGCCCTTTTTTGCCTAAGAGAAGGAATGGCCAGAAAATGTGGGGCTGCACCAGCAGAGGCCAGTAGAGGCAACAGGAACCCTGCAAGACAGTCACCAGAGCAAAGCAGTGGAGACGGGACGGTGCCCTGCAATCAGAGGGACCTGGGACACCTCCCTGGTGGTCCAGTGGTTAAGATGCCACGCTTCACTATGAGGAGCACAGGTTCAATCTCTGGTCAGGGAATTAGCATCTCACATGTTGTGTGGTGCGGCCAAAAGAAAGTGAAATCAAAAATAAATACAAAAACAAAAGAAGAACCAAAGGGACTTGAACAGCAAGTCACTGCAGCTGGCTAAAAAAGACACACTCCAGAACATGCTGGAGACTTCTTATTCTGTGGTCAAAACATTGGAAGAAGAAAAACTTCACTTAATCTTTGTGGGAAATGTGCCTACAAAGGGGTCGTCTATAACAAAACACTGGCATCAGTGCAGATATTTTTATCAGCAGGGAGTGTTTTCTCAGGTTTGTGGTAGCGTTCAAATCAAGTGATTGAATCAAGTAGTTGATAATTTGTCCCATTTTTATATTTTTTCCCTAACTAAAATCTAGAACATTACACTCATTTGTGTCCCCTATGATGTAATCCTGGTTCATCATGGTCCAGGCAAGTGTAATATGAATATGTATGAATACAAACATACATACACACACTGTCATCCTCCTACCTTTCAGTCAAGTTCGCAAATTATCTCATTTCACCACTTCCTCACACATCTCCATATCATCCTGTAGGACAAAATCAGAAAAGCTTTTAAGGCTGGGTAAACATGGATGTCATATGTATGTTTAGGAGTTGAAATGACAGTAAATGATACTTAGTCACTCCTGGATCCTCTGCTTTAAGACACTAGTGTTATTTTTCTTTAGCATTAGTGTAGATAATGTGAATTGACTCCATTTGTGAAATAAAAGGAGAAACTAAGCAAAGGCAGCAGAGGAGATATTTAATCAATAAATTCACGAAAATCAACATTCTAAAAAAAACTGTACAAATATTTAGCCGAATTGGAAAACTATTATGAGTGTTCCCAGCATGAAATCTGATAGTATAACAAATCACAAGAAAAATCATGTCTTTGTGAAATAACCAAATGTGAAATGAGTAAAACTATATGAGGTTAATTGCTAGCTCTAAAACAATGTTCACTTGAATTTTTCATGAAGACTGTTAAATTAAATATGCTTGATATCTTGGGTTGTACACTTTCTTCTATTCCCTAGTTCTGAGAATGTTTCACATTTGACAGCTATGTATGGCATATTCTGAAAATAAATCTCAGAAGATCATTTTGATGCTTTTGAGTGATTCACTATTTGACCATTTACCAAATATTCTTCTGTCCAGTCACTTCTTTCCTTCTAAACCATTTTAAATGAAGAAATATAGGATCTCTAAGAATTTTTTGGACTATTATTGCAAAAACTTGGTAATTTAACAATATATCTTGATTGTATAATACTGTTTATACTAATAAAGGGCTTAGAAGAACAGAGGAAAGAGAAAGGTTAAGTAGAATGTTATGTTCTAATAGCAATATAATGATCTTGAGAGTGAAGAAGTCATTAGTTCCTGCCCTTTTCCCCTTATCATTTTTCTGCATAACCACAGCAAACTTAAAAAATCTTTTATTCTTTCTGAGATCAGTTTTTAGCTTGGAATTCTGGTTATACCTGTCAACATCAGTCATTCTGAGCCAATTTTTCCAATACTGATCGAAGTTCCCACTATCTTTATTCTTCTACATAGCTTTGCAAATATGCTATATTGCTACACGTTAGTTTTTTTTTTTTTTCACTGCTTTAAATCTTATTCTTCAAACTAGTCTGGCTCTATAGACTAACAAATATATGAAACATGTAAATCTACCATTTCTCTCAGTTTCTTAACAACCAATTCCAGTTCTATTTTGTTTGAATTGTCTAAACCTTTCTCTGTAAATACCAATTTGGACATATTGACTTTGTGTACATTAATATTACATATTTCCCCATGGCCTGAGGGATACAAACAAGTTTTAGTTAGTTGCTCATTCGTATCTGACTCTGCAACCCCACAGACTGTAGCCCGCCAGGCTCCTCTGTCCACGGGATTTTCCAGGCAAGAATACTGGAGTGGGGTGCCATTCCCTTCTTCAGACCCAGGAATCGAACACAGGTCTCTCACACTTGCAGGTAGATTCTTTACGAGTGAGCCACCTGGGAAGCCGTTCTGGCCTGAGGGATGCAGAGAAGAGGAAGAGTCTAAAATCTGGTTAGGGTGAGAGGTTATACACAGAAAAAGTCATTGACCCATAGTGAATATACAACAAGGGTCAGACAAGGCACAAGAATGCAAATAATATTTAATCACTGGTTGTTGAACTAGAGAACATTTTAGTGTTGAAAGTTACAATAACAATGTCAATTTTAATTGTCATAATTATAGAATTCAATAAATTTTTGAATCATTTGCATGGTGTCAAAGTATAATTACCAAAAATCAAAAATGACTCATACAAATATAGAATAAACACTTGTCACAGATACATTAAGTCATTAATGTGGGAGGCAGTAAGACAATAAAGTTCGTTCAAAGACCACTCTGAGAAACTGGCTACTTACAGGCATTTTGGAAGTAGTTGAGGGAGAATACTAAATACAAGCTAGTTAATTTCCAACAGGACAATTAAACTATAACTTTTGTGGTTATCATCTTTACCAAATAAAAATCTGTAAGTTAACAAGGTCATTTATAGTATCTGTACTCTAATCGAATAGTAAAATAGCAAAATCAAGCATAAGTACACTCTCTTAGATAATTAAGCCTTTTATCCAATGGCATTTATTACATTGGAAAGTGATAATGCTCCATCCCCAATATTCAAATTTTGGATGAAATAATTTTAACACTAGTTTATCTTCCTGGTTGTTCTAAGTAACTCATATAGTTTCTTAGCTTCATTGTTCTTTTGCGTACTCAGTCACAGTCATGTCCAACCCTTTGCAACCCCATGGGCTGTAACTCACCAGGTTCTTCTGTCCATAGGCTTTTCCAGGCAAGAATACTGCAGTGGGTTGCCATTTCCTACTCCAGGTGATCCTCCTGATTCAGGGATTGAACCTGCAACTCCTGCTTTGACAGCTGGGTTCTTTACCACTAGTGCCCCTGGGGAGCATCTGTTATAACAGACATTTAATCACTTTTCTTGCTGTCTGTTAAAAGGAATTTGATTTATTTTTCTCACAGGGGAGTTAACAAGCCAATGTGCAAAAAGGGTCTTTGAAGACTTAATAGGTAATAATCATTATTACGTGGAAATACCCCACGTCCAAGGTCAGANATACTTTGGCCACCTGATGTGAAGAGCTGACTCATTGGAAAAGCCCCTGATACTAGGAAAGACTGAACATGAGAGAAGAAGGGGACGACAGAGGATCAGATGGTTGGATGGCATTACCAACTCAATGGACATGAGTTTGAGTAAACTCCAGGAGTTGGTGATGGACAGGAAACCTGGCGTGCTGCAGTCCATGGGGTTGCAAAGAGTCAGACACGACTGATTAAATGAACTGAACTGAATCATTTTTACTGTCCCACTCTTGATTTTCTTCAAGAAATATTTACATATTTACGTGGGATTCTAGTTTATCCTTTTTTCTGGAATGTTTTTAGAGGGTAGGAACCTGTCTCTTTCCTATCTGAATTTCTGACTCATGGTAGATATCAAACTAATGTTTGCTGAATTAAGACCTAGTTTGTGTGAACATTGGTCTTTGTTAATAAGGAATACATGGTGTCCAAATTCACCTACTAGTGATTTTCTTCTTCTATGGCCATTAATGCAGTGGTTTACCTCTGCAAGCAAGCATTCATGTTCTTTATTTTAAAAAATCTGGGTGTTAGTAAAATCAGTTAGTATTTTTGATCTAAATGTCACTCTTATCTTAACAGTGGAGTAGAGGTATTGTTTACTAATAAACTTTTGACATGTTTTATTAGCCAAAAATAAATAATAAATCATCCTCCACCTTTTTCATTAGCATTTTATGGGCTTCCCTGGTGGCTCAGAGGCTAAAGCATCTGCCTGCAATGCAGGAGACCTCGGTTTGATTCCTAGGTTGGAAAGATCCCCTGGTGGAGGGCATGGCAACCCACTCCAGTATTCTTGCTGGAGAATCCCATGGACGGAGGAGCTCGATAGGCTACAGTCCATGGGGTCCCAAAGAGTTGGACAGGACTGAGCGACTTCAGTTTTACTTTTATGGCAACTAAAGTGTCAACACTTTTTATGATAAGCATCAGGTTATTAATCTCTTTTCTGCTCATTTGCAAAACAAGGAGGCCATATATTATTATTAATAAGAATCTTTCTAGCCTAGGGCTCCCCTGGTGGCTCAGTGGTGAGGCCAGGAACCACAACTACTGCAGCATGCATACCCTAGAGCCCGTGCTCCAGAAGACAGGTCACACAGTGAGAAGTCTGCACACAGCGAGAGAGTAACCCCAGCTTGTCGCAACTATAGGAAAGCCAGGGCAGCAAGGGACACACAGCACAACCAGAAATACATAACTACAAAGAAAGCTGAGCACCGAAGAGTCGATGCTTCTGAACTGTGGTGTTACAGAAGACTCTTGAGAGTCCCTTGGACTGCAAGGAGATCCAACCAGCCCATCCTAAAGGAGATCAGTCCTGGGTGCTCATTGAGGTGACTGATGTTGAAGCTGAAACTCCAATACTTTGGCCACCTGATGCAGAGAGCTGACTCATTTGAAAAGACCCTGATGCTGGGAAAGATTGAGGCAGGAGGAGAGGGGATGACAGAGGATGAGATGGTTGGATGGCATCACTGACTCAAAAGACATGGGTTTGGGTGGACTCCGGGCATTGATGGACAGGGAGGCCTGGCGTGCTGTGGTTCAAGGGGTCACAAAGAGTCAGACATGACTGAGTGACTGAACTGAACTGAAATATAGTTTTTAAAAAGAGAATCTTTCTAGTCTATAATCCTTTATTGAAATAAGTCATTTTATCATTTTTTCACTAGAATTAAAACTAGCAACAATAAGTTAATGCACCTTCACAATACTTGTCCTTAATTCAAATGCCATAACATTATCTTTATTTGGCATACATTGTATAATATCCTCACAACTTTTAAATATGGCATCGTACAATGAAAAATTATTGAGGCAAAACAGAGTTTAAATTCTGTCTGTGCCCTTTACAGAGTTTAAAAGATCAAACATAATTAGTGAACTTTATAAAACTCAAAATCTGAAAGGCACCAGACTTCCATTCCCAAATACCTATCTGGTTTATTCCAACATTATTTTAACATTCTCCTACTGAGTCAGGAATAGATGCAACAAAAAAATCCTTTTATGATAATCATTTTAGGGATGCCAGATATAGAGGAGAACGACAAAACTATCTCCTAGTTACAGAAAATCAGGCAGAAGGCAAGCTCAGGTTGAGGATATTTGCTTGAGATGGCCTAACAAAATAACATAGGCTGGGGGGCTTAAACAGACAATGGAGATTTACCACTTACCGCTCTGGAGTCTGGGTAGTCTGAGATCAAGGTGCCAGCAGGTTTGGTCTATCTTCCTTTTCTTATGACACAAATCCCATCATGGTGACTCCGCCTTCATGACCTCATCTGAATCTATTTACCTCCCAAATACCTCACTTTCTAGCACAATCACATTTCCTTAGGGCTTTAACATAGAATGTGAGGGGGACACAAGCATTCAAGTGGGCTTCCCAGGTGACTCAGTGGCAAAGAATCTGTCTGCCAGTGCAGGAGACACAGGATCAATCCCTGGGTCAGGAAGATCTCCTGGAGAAGGAAATGGCAACCCACTCCAGTATTCTTGTCTGGGAAACTCCAAGGACAGAAGAGCCTGGTAAGTTGTGAAGAGTCAGACATGCCTGCACGACTGAGCACACTCAAGTATTCAGTCCCTGTGATGTGTGCTTATTCACTCAGTGTGTCTGACTCTTTGCGACCCCATGGACTCTAGCCTCCCAGGCTCCTCTGTCCATGGGGATTCTCCAGGAAAGGATACTAGAGTGGGTTGCCATGGCCCTCTCCAGGGGATCTTCCCAACCCAGGGACTGAACCCAGGTCTCCCGCATTACAGGTAGATTCTTTACCATCTGAGCCACCAGGGAAGTAGGTATTTAAACCAAGTCCTCTGAACTTGGAGAAAGGATGGAAGAAGGTGGGGAATGGGTATGACTCTGTAAGTCTCCCATGATGTCTATAAACAAAACATTCTATATACTTGTTAAGCTGCTATGACTCTTCTCTATAAGAGATTTTGATTTAGTATGTTTGGTGCAATATCTGGGAATATGCATTTTAATTAACTGTTCTGACCAATTCTGGCTCAGGCAGTCTCTGAACTACTCTACTGCTAAACACTGGATTAGATGATGTGTGAGGTCATTTAAATATCTAAAATGCTGATTACAGGGGTTTTCTGGTGATCCAGTAGTTAAGACTCCATGGTTCCAATGAGGGTACATGGGTATGAACCCTGGTTGATCAACTAAGATCACACGTGAGGTCAAATAAATAAATAAAATGCTGTTTACAAAAGCTCAGGAATTCATTAGAATCCAAGCTGACTTCTCTGTGTGGTAGTATAAATAGTCAAAAGAAGAATACTACTTGTGAACTATATTTTTAAAAAAAGGTCTTAATGACCTTGGTAATCACTATGGTGTGGTCACTTACATAGAGCCAGACATCCAGGAGGGTGAAGTCAAGTGGGCCATAGGAAGCAGTACTATTAATACAAACAAAGTTAGTGGAGGTGATGGAATTACAGCTGAGCTATTTCAAATCCTAAAATGTGACGCTGTTAAAGTGCTGCACTCAATATGCCAGCAAATTTGGAAAACTCAGCAGTGACCACAGGACTGGAAAAGGTCAGTTTTCATTCCAACCCCAAAGATAGGAAATGCCAAAGAATTTTCAAACTACTGCACAATTGTGCTCATTTCACATGCTAGCAGGGTAATGCTCAAAATTCTTCAAGCTAGTATTTAGCAGTATGTGAACTGAGAACTTTCATCTGTACAAGCTGGGTTGAGAAAAGTCAGAGAAACCAGAGATCAAATTGCCAACATCCACTGGATCATAGAGAAAGCAAGAGAATTGCAGAAAAACATCTACTTCTGCTTCATTGACTACGGTAAAGCCTTGGACTCTGTGGATCATCACAAACTGTGGTATTTCTTCAAGAGATGGGCATACCAGACCACCTTTCTTGCCTCCTGAGAAACCTGCATGCAGGTCAAGAAGCAACAGTTAGAACTGGACATGGAACAATGGACTGGTTTCAATTTGGGAAGGGAATATGTCAAGGCTGTATATTGTCGCTCTGTTTATTTAACTTCTATGCAGAGTACATTCTGTGAAATGCCAGACCAGATGAATCACAAGCTGAAATCAAGATTGCTGGGAGAAATATTAACAACCTCAGATAAGCAGTTGATACAACTAATTGCAGAAAGCGAAGAAGAACTAAAGAGCCTGTTGATGAGGTTGAAAGAGGAAGAGTAAAAAAGCTGACTTAAAACTCTAACATTTAAAAAACTAAGATCACAGTATCTAGTCCAATCACTTCATGGCAAATAGAAGGGAGAAAAGTGGAAACAGTGACAGACTTTATTTCCTTGGGCTCCAAAAATCACTGCAGACAGTAACTGCAGCCATGAAATTGAAATTAAAAGATGTTTTCTCCTTGGAAGAAAAGCTATGACAAACCTAGACAGTGTATTAAAAACAGAGACATCACTTTGCCAACAAAAGCCCATATAGTCAAAGCTATGGCTTTTCCAGTAGTACAGATATGTACAGATATGTACAGATATGAGATTTGGACCATAAGGAAGTACAGATATGTACAGATATGAGATTTGGACCATAAGGAAGGCTGAGCACTGAAGAATTAATGCTTTTGAACTGTGGTATTGGAGAAGACTCTTGAGACTCCCTTGGCCAGCAAGGAAATCAAACAAGTTAATCCTAAAGGAAATCAACCCTGAATATTCATTGGAAGGACCAATGCTCAAGCTGAAGTTCCAATACTTTGGCCACTGGATGAGAAAAGCCTACTCATGGGTAAGACCCTGATGCTGGGGAAGATTGAGGGCAGGAGTAGAAGGGGCAACAGAGAGTGAGCTGGTTGGATGGTATCACCAACTCAATGAACATGAGTTTGAGCAAACTCTGGGAGACAGTGAAGGACAGGGAAGCCTAGTGTGCTACAGTCCATGGAGTTGCAAAGTCAGACACAATTTAACGACTGAACAACAATATATGGGTTACCAAGATAATTAGCTGAGGAGGATTAACACGTCATCTTGGAGATTATTTTTTTAAAACTAAACTAAAAAGAAATAATGAAGATCTCTTCCTGAACTTTGCTTGGCACAATGAACTTATTTTGCCATGGGAATAATAGTTAATCATTGTTAATAGATTTTCCTTTTCATACTTTCTCCTCCTCTTATTTATTCATATTTTCTCTGGGACACTAAATATGCAACTTTGCATATTTCCTATATTACCAGTATCATTGGTAAATATTCATGTGTCCCTATATGTACAGGTTATTATTTTCCCTTTTTAAAATTCAGTTTCATGAAGCACTCTAGGCCATTGTGCACATTCTTTAGTTTAAATTTTTTCTAATTAGAGTATTAGCCTCATTAGCTTTTTTATAATGCCCTGGAGCTGTTCAGTTCCATTAGTGTTTTTAAAAAAAGGGCTAATCCGGAGGAAAAAAAAAGAATCAGAGCATCTGATTTCCATAGTCTTGCACAGTCTGCAAAGCTACTTTACTTCTCAAATAAGGACATTTTTGTTTGTGTTGTTGTCTATTTTCATGGTAACACATACTCACTATTAAAATATATAAGATAGATAATCTGGACCAATGAAGCAATATGAACTCATTGATAGTTTCGCGCGCTCTGCCTCTTACCACCACAAGAAATAAGCTTTCTTGGGGTAGCAGCCACTCTATTATCAGGAGGTCTTTCTTGGCCAATTTCCAGGTCAAGGCCTGCTAAAAGCTTCTGAGGAGCCAAACAATTTAAATACCCCGCACTTAAATTAAGCAGCTCTATTCAAGTAAACAACAGTAAAGGTGATATTACTTCCACAATTCTTTTAACAATTCATGAATTCTCAGCCAAGGTGGATGAGCTCACCTAATCACCATGGTTAAAACAAATGGAGCTTAGATTCTGCTAGTTTTTCTTCTTCACCCAGAAAAGTTAATTTGCCGTTTTCTTTTCAGTGGAAGATATTAGGGAGGAGAAGGCTTTGAATTGTATTAGGCTGGTTCATATTCCAGCCCTGTCTTTATTAATAGCTTTAGGGAGATTATGCAATGTTCTGAGTTTTAGAGGGTTCTTTTCCTCTACATGCATACCTTATAGACACTGTAGGAACTGATATAAGAGCCAATGTAACAGGCTTAGTACAATGCCTAGCACGCACATTGCTCTTAATAAATAAAAGTAGTTACTTTTTAGCAAGAGAGCAAATATTGATATAGGTGAGTGTTCATGTCTTTCTTCCCTCACTCCCTCCTAATCCTTTTTATTTTTTCCTCCAAACTAGAACAGGTGCTTCCCTCTCTGCCCCTTCTCCTATCTCTGTGATCTCCATACCCACCCCTTCCCCCAGCTATCTGATGGAGTCTGGTATTTGCCACCTTAGCTTTGCCCTTCCTGTTTGTGTGCTATTTTTTGGAACATCCTGACTCTATTGTTATCAAAATATATCTTTTATTTGTATTCCATTCATTTCCATATCCTATGTGTTTTATGGGCTTCCTTGGGGGCTCAGATGGGAAAGAATCTGCCTGCAATGTAGGAGACCTACGTTTGATCCCTGGGTCAGGAAGATACCCTGGAAAAGGGAATGGCTACCCACTCCAGTATTCTTTCCTGGAGAATTCCACAGACAGAGGAGCCTGGCAGGCTACAGTTCATGGGGTCACAAAGAATTGGACACAAATGAGTGACTAAGACTAACTAACTGGCTCATTGGTTACCAGTCAGACCAGCAGAGGGTCATGCCCTTCATTGCTTCTTTAATAAGCATAGTGGAAAGTTCTGATCTAAAGCTAGAATGATCATTAGCTAGGGCCTGGGGCAAGTATGTAGGAAGGTCAGTCATGTGGGTAGGGTATAGGTGAATCGGGCACTGGTCCAAGGAGTTGTACAGAGAGCAAGAGAACCACCACCTTGAAGGGCCTGATCCTATTCAACTCTTACAATCCTGGTCCCCTGCTCTTTCACCGTGTCCCAGAGGTCATGTAGGTAGAAGCACACTGTAACCAGATGCCATACATACATTAAAGACAGCAGCAGCCGCAGAGTATCAAGAGTAAGATGCCCATTGGGCTAAATCCAGTCACTCACCAGGATATGGGCAAATTCTGGAGCTAAGTACTTACCAGGTCAATGGAGAGGAAGTCAGTGGTGGCAGTGCCCTGTCCAGTTACAAGGAAAATAAGGCTGCCCCTGGTTTTTGCAAACGCAGAGACCTCCATGGGAAGAGGAAGGCCTTGCTTTGAAGGAAATATTCCATCGGCCTCGCCAGGAAGGAGCAGTTACATTATAGTTCTGACTGCATTGTTTTGTTGAGTGCAAACAGGGCTAAGCCCATTAGATTTTTCCAAACAAAGACAGTTAATCCCACTAGTTGGACCTGTGTGTTCAGAAGGCAGCCTGTTCCACTCCACACCACGTAGTGCAGAGGGGCTCGTGGGGTGTCAAAGTTTATGAAGTGTTTTACAGTAATGGTCCCAGACAGGGCCCTTCACACGAATTGACAGGAAGATGGGAAGAGTCCTTCCCCCTCGTTGTCAGTCATCCCCACATGGTCACATTAGCTTAGGGTGTGTTAGTCAGAACATGCCCTAACAGCCTCACACACACACAAACCAAAATGTTTTAAAGATTTAAATATAAGACACGACTCCCTTAAAACTCATAGTACAGCACGTAGGCAAAACAATCTGATATAAGTCATACTGATGTTTTCAGTCTCCCAAGGCAAGAGAAGCAAAAGCAAAAATAAATTAACATGACCTAGTCAAACTTATAAGCTTTTGTACAGCAAAGGAAACCATAAATAAAAACGAAAAGATAACCTATGGACTGGGAGAAAATATTTGCAAATAACGTGACCAACAAGGGCTTAATTTCCAAAATATACAAACAACTCACACAACTCAACAGTAACAACAGTAACAAAAACAAATAAAACAATTAAGAAATGGGCAGAAGACCTAAACAGATATTTCTTCAAAGGAGACATACAGATAGACAAAGGCATATGAAAAATGCTCAACATTGTTATTACTATAGAAATGCAAATCAAAATTACAATGAGAGGAACTTCCCTGGTATTCCAGAGACTGAGGCTTCAGCTTCCAATGCAGGGTAGTTAGATCCCTGGCCTGAGAGTTAAGATTCCACTTGCCTGTAGCCAAAAACCCAAAACATAAAATAGAAACAACGTTGTAACAAATTCAATAGACTCTAAAAATGGTCCACATCAAAACAAGATCTTAAAAAAAACTACAATGAGATACCACCTCACAACTGGCCAGGATGGCATCATTAAAAAGTCCACAAATAACAAATGTTGGAGAGGGTATGGAGAAAAGGGAGCCCTCCTACATTTAGTTGGGAATGTAAATTGGTGCAGCCACTAGCAAGAACAGTAAGAAGATTCCTCAAAAAAGTAAAGTGTTGCCATTTGATCCAGCAATCCCACTTCTGGGCATACATTCAGACAAAGCTTGAATTTAAAAAGATACATGCACTGCTGAGTTCACAGCAGCACTGTTCACAACAGCTAAGTCCCTCTAGTCAAGGCTACGGTTTCTTCTGTGGTCATGTATGGATGTGAGAGTTGGACTGTGAAGAAGGCTGAGCACCGAAGAGTCGATGCTTTTGAACTGTGGTGTTGGAGAAGACTCTCGAGAGTCCCTTGGACTACAAGGAGATCCAACCAGTCCATTCTGAAGGAGATCAGCCCTGGGATTTCTTTGGAAGGAATGATGCTGAAGCTGAAGCCCCAGTACTTTGGCCACCTCATGGGAAGAGTTGACTCATTGGAAAAGACCCTGATGCTGGGAGGGATTGGGGGCAGGAGGAGAAGGGGACGACGGAGGATGAGATGGCTGGATGGCATCACTGACTCGATGAATGTGAGTCTGAGTGAAATCTGGGAGCTGGTGATGGACAGGGGGGCCTGGCATGCTGCGATTCATGGGGTCGCAAGGAGTCGGACATGACTGAGGGACTGAACTGAACTGAACTGAACTGAACTGAAGACCTGGAAACAAACTAAATGTTCATCAACAGATAAAGGAATAAAGAACATGTGGTACATATACACGATGAAATGAATTGAATACACAATGGAATACTGCTCAGCCATACAAAGAATGAAATAATGCCATTTGCAGCCACATGAATGGACCCAGAGATTATTATACTAAGTGAAATAAGTAAGAAAGAGAAAGACAAATACCACACAATATCACTTATATGTGGAATCTAAAATATTATACAAATGAACTCATCTACAAAATGAAAACAAACTCACAGACATAGAGAACAGACTTTGCTGTTGCCAAGGGCGAGAGAGAAAAGAGACGGAGTGGGAGTTTGGGGTTAGAAGGTGTAAGGTACTGGATAAACAAGATCCTACTGTGTAACACAGGGAACTGTATTCAGTATCCTGTGATAAACCATAATGGAAAAAATTTATAAAAGAATACATATGCTGCCCAGAAGAAATTAACACATTGTAAATCAACTATACTTCAATTAAAAAAAAAAAGTCCTTCCTGTGAATTTTCCTGAAGATGACGCACTTTTGTAAAAGCCGAGTACAATATCTGTCTACAAATGATAAAAGACTTTAAAAGGGACAAACACCTGATTCCAATGTAATCCATTAAGAAATCCTGTTACAATAACTAGAATCATTACTGGTTATAATCTTAACCCTTAAGAACTTTCAGTTCAGTCGCTCAGTCGTGTTCGACTCTTTGCTTTATACTCTGGCAAAAACAAGCAAGTAATTGTGAAACGTTTGTTATACTGGTCGGAAAACGCGGGCTTTAGTCTTCCTCTCTTAAGAAGGTAAAGGTAGGCAAACTTAGACCCACCCAGCAATTAATGTTCCAGTAGTTTATTCTCTTGCCAAATGCAGGAGACACAAGAGACAGGAGTTCGATCCTGGGGTTGGGAAGATCCCATGGAGTAGGAAATGACAACCCACTCTAGTATTGTTGGCTGGAGAATTCCATGGACAGAGGACCCTGGTGGGCTACAGTCCATGGCGTCGCAAGGAGTAGGTCACTACTGAGCGGCTGAGCACGCACACACACATTTTATCCTATTTGAAACGACCCAGATGGTAAATGGATTCTCATTTAACTTAGTTTAGTTGCAAGTTAGCAAAATCTAGAGAGACATTCCCAAAACATAATTAAGATTCCTATACAGTTTTAAAAGGCCTTTACTCCCCGCCTCCACTCTTAGAGATCGCATAGGATTAAAGTTCACGAGTGTCTAAGCAGATCGTTTACATCTCAAAAGCACAAGAACAAAAACACCAATTCCTTCTAAAAGCTAACTTCCTCTATGGGCATTTGCAAGAGCCAGTTTTAGAGTGGTAAAAGATTCCCATCTTGGCCATTTTCAGGGATTCCTCCCCACCACCTTCCTGCCTCCAGATAGCCCCTTCAGTTTAAAGAAATAACAGTAATAAACAACATTACTTATCACTCACTCATATTCACATGCCTCATTTGCAGAGGAACAGGAATCAGCATTCAAGTTAGCCTTCACCTGCACTGTTATTAGCTCAGCTTCTGGGGCCTTTCTCAGAAAAAAAGCAACCACCAGCCCACAGCTGCGGCCACCACCTTTGGTCTCCAACGTCTCTTTTCGCTCCGGGATGGCGGCCCACATCCTCGCAATAGCCTTAGGGGTGTCTCTGAGTTCTCAGTACTCTCCTGGAGGCGCCACTCATCATGGACAGTCACCAGAGGGCCCTACGTATTGTGCACAGCCACCCGGGGATTAGCCCTGTGACTTTTAGGCTCTGCAGGCTAGGGGGCCCCATTTCCTAATCACGTGCCTGCAACTTTCCACTCCCCAGCTTATTTCCTGCCATCTTGGGCTTATGGGAGCTTCCTGGGTCTTCTGGCTGTTCTGCTAATTGTTGCCTCAGGCCTACAAGCCCTGTATCTATGAATCTATACAGCTTCAAGACTGAAGAAAGAGCCTGGACTCAGCAACACAGACATCAATGGTTTCGTGAATGGGGAAGCTTACACGTCTGAAAAAGTCCTGGAGGGACACCCAACTGTGTGCAGGCAGACTGCAGGGGGCATCTGGGCAGAGGGGCAGGTTTGCAGTTATAGGGGGAAGTGAGGTCAGGTGGGATCATTGGTTACCAGGGAAACCAGCGGGGGACATGCCCCTCACTTCCTCTTTGATCAGTAATCAGGAGGTGTTCTGATTTAAAGTTAGAAGGATCATTAATTGGGACCTGGGGCAAGTATGTAGGAAGGTCAGCATTTGAGTAGGGTGTAGATGAAGCAAAGGCTGTACTGAGAGCAAGAGAATAGTCACCTTGAGTGCCCTGACGATACAAGTCCAGAGTAGAAGTTATAATCACCGTAGCCAGTCCAGTCAATGAGGTATCGATGGATAGGCAAGCCTCACGTGTGAACCTCATCAGGGAGGAGAAACTTTTCCTCCATTCCCTCATGTTCAGTACTAGGGGCCTGCAAATTAAATAAAAGACAGATTAACAGGGGAAAAGGCACACACTTTTTATTAATATTTACATGCGTGGGAGTTCACAGAAAAGAAGTGAAACTCCTAGAAATGGTTATACCTGGGGGCTTATATACCATTTAAACAAAAGAATAGGAGATTGCGGCTTCCATTGATAGATCCTAGGAGAGCAATTAGGAAATAAGTAGGTAACTAATGGGAGATAGGGGGTATTTTAGTAGGGTTAGTTTATGAAAACTTACCTAAACTTATCCATCTGTGGTGATGGGTCACTCTCTTCCTGGTATGGAGTAGGAGAGGAGGTCACAGGGAGGGGAAGAAATACTTCATAAAGGGAATTTTATGCCTGCTTTTAGGCAGAGAGCAGGGGAGGCTAAAGGGGAGGCTAAAGAGCTCTTTCTGCATCTGTTGATTATCAGTTGCCTTTAGTTCAAAAGGGACTTCCCTGGTGATTCAGATGTAAAGAATCTGCCTGCAATGCAGGAGACCCAGGTTCAATCCCTAGGCAGGGGAAGATCCTCTGGATAGAGAATGGCAACCGACTCCAGTATTCTTGCCTGGAGAATCCCACAGACAGAGGAGCCTGGTGAGCTGCAGCCCATGGTGTCACAAAGAGTTGGGCACGACTGAATGACTAACACTTCTGCTCAAAAGAATCCTTATGTCAAAGAAGCATATTTTAGGGTGGCCAATCCTGACCTTCTTCAGCCTGAGCCAACCACCATGTAGACAGATGTCTACCCAAGCAGAAACTTACTCAGCCAGATCTCCTTTCATGGTACGCTCACCATAATCTCATAAATGTTATTAATATCAACTATAGATCTTCTTTAAAATGCAGACTAGTAAGTCCTCTTTCCAGTCTATCTCTGGAGATCTTGTTCTGCGTTGTCAACAAGCATTCAAGGTGATTATTATGCATTTAAAAAATTGAGAACTCCACTAATGTACCTTTGGCAAGTACATATAATGAAACAAGCCACAATTTTGTTACAAAGAACTTTTACCAGATTTTCAGTCAGTCCTGAATAATGAGTCAAAAGTTAACATCCTGAAAGTAATTGGAATTCTTTTCCCTAGAGTAAAAGAGATTGCTAGGCATCCTGCTATTTTACTTTTACCAGTCCTGGAAGCTAACATTATAAACAGAACCAAGCTGGGTTCTATTTTAAGACATATCAGCATCCCCCAGAGAGTTCTTAAAAATCTTGATTCTCAGGTCACACCCCAGAACAATGAAGTCAGGACCTTTTGGAGTGGACCCAAGCATTTTTCAAAGCTTGCCACGGGATTACAGTAGGTAGATGCATACTGTAGGTGCATTTAAGAATCAGTGTACTAGAGACATAATACTCAGCCCTTATTATTAGAATGCAGTTATTAGAATGACCCAGGGAGGGTTTACTGGAGATCCATTCCCAAAAGTTTCCATTTAATTATCCTTGGAGTTACCCTAGTTGTACAGTGAACAGCCTATGTTGAGAACAAAGACCATAGAGCCACAATTCAGAGTGAGAAGGAAGAAGGGTGGTAAGGAGGGGAATTTACTTTCAGATTTGAAACAGAGAAGGGAGAATGGGAAAGTGGAGGACAGGGTTTAGAATTTCAGATTGAGAAAGAGGCTGCTGCTGCTGCTGCTGCTGCTGCTGCGTTGCTTTAGTCATGTCCGACTCTGCGACCCTAGAGACTGCAGCCCACCAGGCTTCCTCGNTTACTTTCAGATTTGAAACAGGGAAGGGAGAATGGGAAAGTGGAGGACAGGGTTTAGAATTTCAGATTTAGAAAGAGGCTGCTGCTGCTGCTGCTGCTGCTGCATTGCTTTAGTCGTGTCTGACTCTGCGACCCTAGAGACTGCAGCCCACCAGGCTCCCCCATCCCTGGGATTCTCCAGGCCAGAACACTGGAGTGGGCTGCCATTTCCTTCTCCAATGCAGGAAAGTGAAGAGTGAAAGTGAAGTCGCTCAGTCGTGTCTAACTCTCCTCGACCCCATGGACTGCAGCCTACCAGGCTCCTCTGCCCATGGGATTTTCCAGGCAAGAGTACTGGAGTGGGGTCCCATCGCCTTCTCTGGAGAAAGAGGTTAGTTTATACCAAATGATCCAGCATAGGCAATGTAATATAGAAGTGAGTTAACAGTTCAAATATCCTAGTTCTGAATGCACAGTCCTTCTACTTGAAAGACTGAGCAATTCTATACTCCAGGCTTTAGAGAGGCATCTATTCTTACTTTTTACCAACACCAGGTGTCTTTTTAAATAGCATAAGAAATGTCAGAAAAATGTTATTTCTCTTTAAGATATATGGTTGGCTAGGAAGACTGTGCTTTCCAGGTGGCTCAGTGATAAAGAAAATGCCTGCCAATGTAGGAGACATGGGTTCCACCCCTGGTTGGGAAGATCCTCTGGAGAAAGGAATGGCTCCACTATTCTCGCTTGGAGAGTCCCAAGGACAGAGGAGCCTGGCAGGCTATAGTCCATGGGGTCACAAAGAGTTGGACCTTACTGAGCAACTGACACTTAAACTTCTATCAAAGTTAATTGTGTATTTGATTTCTACATGGTGAACTTACATGGTGAACCAGATAATTTATTGGAAACATTTTATACTTTTATTGATCCCTCTGTTATGAATTGTTTGTTCCTTATATTTCTTAGGTTTTATATACCTGAACATACAGCTAGGATCTTGCAGAGAAGTCATATTTTCCATAGTTGGAGAAATTTCATTTAAAGCAAAATTAAAATCATAGTATGCGTCGACCTTGTGATTTGAAAATCCCACAGAAATGATCAAAACAGTTTCAATAATGTGATGACAATGTACACATGTTTTAGAAAATGTGCCTATATATAAATACGTAAGTTTCTGGGTTGTCACTTACTTGAGAGTATCTCAGTGTCAGTTTTAAGCTTAGTGTTAGGTTTTTTTAAAATGTGTTTGCTTTTTGGGAAATGATCACATAATAAATGACTTTCATTTATGCATCTAAATGGCTTATTTGGTCTTGGTCCAACTCTCCTTTGGGTGAGCATGTGGTGGTCTATCATTTGGTTCTATGTTGCTGGTCTTGCTTAATTTCTGAGGCTCTTGAGATGAGCTCAATTTATGAATTTACAAAATATGTACACTTTGCATAAATTATATTACAGCACAGTGTACTCAAATATAAGTAATTTATCATAAGAAAATTTTCAGGCTTCACAGACTAACATCAGAATAGATTGTTAGCTTCTAGAACAAAGCAAAAAAAAAAAAAATTAAATCCACAAAGTTCAACTGAGTTAAAGCTGCTGCTGCTGCTAAGTCACTTCAGTCATGTCCGACTCTGTGCGACCCCAGAGACGGCAGGCAGCCCACCAGGCTCCCCCGTCCCTGGGATTCTCCAGGCAAGAACACTGGAGTGGGTTGCCATTTCCTTCTCCAGTGCATGAAAGTGAGAAGCGAAAGGGAAGTCGCTCAGTTATATCCGACTCTTAGCAACCCCATGGACTGCAGCCTACCAGGCTCCTCCATCCATAGGATTTTCCAGGCAAGAGTATTGGAATGGGGTGCCAAGCTATATCTGGTCAAATTTACATTTTTGGCTAAGATTATATTTTGTTTTTGAAACTATAACTCCCTTCTAAAATTTTAATATAAACTCAATTTCACCTCTCAGTGATGTGTTTGTTTCTATTCTCAGTATCATAAAATATGAACTTCATTTCCATTGAGAATCCAGCTAGGCATTAAACTACTTTCAACTGTTCACTCTACTTTTATGGTGTTCACAAAATAAATATGAGGTTTAGATGATTATTCAAGTTTTGTCCCACTCCTATAAGGAAATAAGTTGTATTCTGACTTTTCTTCATAGGCATATACCATTTTGGTGCCCATGGCTTTCTTTTAAAAATAATGTACTATAAGGGAACAAACCTTAGGTTGTAGGCCAGGTAATTACTTTCTTTTCCTTAGAAGACTTTTATTAGACCATAAATATATAAGAGCATTTCTTTTTTTTTAAATTGGAGGATAGTTGCTTTACAATATTTCTGCTGTCTGTTATACATCAACATGAGTCAGCCATGGGCATAACACACATCCCCTCCCTCTTAAACCGCACCCCCTTACCTCTCACTCCACCCACCGTCTCGGCTGTCACAGAGCACCGGGTTTGAGCTCACTGCATCATACAGCAAATTCCCGCAGACTATCCATTTTACATACGGTAAAGTGTACATCTCAGCGCTCCTCTCCCAATTCAATACCCTCTCCAATTTCAATACCCTCTCCTTCCCCAACTGTGTCCACAAGTCTGTTCTCTGTGTCTGCATCTCCATCGCTACTCTACAAATAGTCTTATTAGTACCCGCCCTCTAGATTCCGCACATATGCATTCACGCACAATACTGGCTTTTCTTTTTCTGACTTACTTTGATATAATAGGCAGGTCCATCCACCTCATTAGAGCTGACTCAAATGCATTCCTTCTTATGGCTGAGTAATATTCCATTGTATATCCATACCACAACTTTTTTACGCATTTATCTGTCGATGGATGTCTAGTTTGTGTCCATGTCTTAGCTACTGTAAATTGTGATGCAATGAACACTGGGGTACATGTGTCTTTTTCAATTATGGTTTTCTCAGGATACATGACCAGTTTTGGGATTGCTGGGCTCAAAGTCTTACAGAAAATTGCAGAGAAAGGAAAACTCCCAAACTCATTCTACAAGGCCACCAGCACCCTGATACCAAAACCAGATAATTATTAAAGTAGAATTTAACAGTACTTTGCTCAACTGTACAAAAATCAAGAGCAGGATTCAGACACAAGATTTTGCAGACAAACTGGTCTCTTTATTTTATCTATATCAATACCTTTTAAAAAACCTAACATGTTATACTTTCAGTTTGAAATTTTGTTTTCTTCTAAGAACAACAGCTTAATTCTTGGAAGGAAAGTTATAACCAACCTAGATAGCATATTCAAAGGCAGAGACATTACTTTGCCAACAAAGATCCGTCTAGCCAAGGCTATGGTTTTTCCAGTGGTCATGTATGGATGTGAGAGTTGGACTGTGAAGAAAGCTGAGTGCCAAAGAACTGCTTTTGAACTGTGGTGTTGGAGAAGACTCTTAAGAGTCCCTTGGACTGCAAGGAGATCCAACCAGTCCATCCCAAAGGAGATCAGTCCTGGGTATTCATTGGAAGGACTGATGCTGAAGCTGAAACTCCAGAACTTCGGCCATTTCATGTGGAGAGCTGACTCATTTGAAAAGACCCTGATGCTGGGAGGGATTGGGGAAAGGAGCAGAAGGGGACAAAAGAGAATGAGATGGCTGGATGGCATCACCGACTTGATACACATGAGTTTGGGCGAACACTGGGAGTTGGTGATGGACAGGGAGGCCTGGCGTGCTGCAATTCATGGGGTTGCAAAGAGCTGGACACGACTGAGTGAATGAACTGAACTGAACTGAAGAACAAGAGCAACAACAACAAAAAGCTGAGAAAGTATGTGATCCATATCACACAGTTTGTAGTGCCTTAATCAAGAGAGAAGGAAGTAAACGGCAACCTACTCCAGTATTCTTGCCTGGAAATCCCATGGACAGAGGAGCCTGGTGGGTTAGAGTCCACATGGTGGCAAGAGCTGGACATGACTTAGTGACTAAATCCACCATGATCAGTCAAGAAGAGTGATGTCCAATTCTTTGCGAGTCTGTGAACTATACAGTCCATGGAATTCTCCAGGCCAGAATACTGGAGTGGGTAGCCTTTCCCTTCTCTAGGGGATCTTCCCAACTCAGGGATTGAACCAAGATCTCTCACATTGCAGGCAGATTCTTTACCAGCTGAATAACAAGGGAAGCCTAATAATACTAGAGTGGGTATCCTATCCCTTCGCCAGTAGATCTTCCTGATCCAGGAATCGAACTGGGATCTCCTGCATCTCAGGCAGATTCTTCACCTACTGTGCTACCAGGGAAGACCAATCAAGAAGAAACTACCTCTAAATCCAGCAACATTTCTAAATACAATCACAAGTTTTGGGAACTGTCATAAGGCGAGAACAAGAGGATTGGTTGTTTAATATCTGCCCACGAATTAGGATAAGTTCTTGTTCATAATTCATCCAGTTCAAAAGTTGAATAGTGTATAAACATGTAAATCTTTCATCTGCAATTCAAACTTCACTTGAAACTATTGTGTTAATGGTAATTGACAAGAGTCTAAAGTGGACATCAGAATTATGGCTAAGACCCTGCAGAAAATGTACTAACAACTTCAGAGCAAATTTTTTATTTCTAAAAGCATATGACCACATCTACAAATGAAATATATTAGTGTTTTCTTAAAATGCAGCTTGCTACAATTTGAATTTTGTATGAAGTGGGACTATAATGGACCTTCTAAAGATGGTTTTATCACTAGAACTAGACTGGAAATTGAAATAAAATCACAGAACTTTCCTGTTTAATGACAAATAGAGGTGTTCATCTACTTTAATAATTAATTCATCAAGGCTAACGCCAAGGAATGAAGAAGCTACTGAGATACTTTTGTTACTCTTTGATATTCCACACACCCCACATATTTTCACAATTAAGACTGTTTTGGACAACTATTTCCCCCAACAATTGTGTGCAAAGAACTATGCTATTTTATAGCTCAAGAACTAGGTTTAGCATCTCTAGGGGAATAAAAGTACTGAATATGAATTTCAGTAAGAGGTTTTCAATTTGAACTGTTTGACACTCTGCTACCTGTTCTCTCAGCGAAGGACCAGTGTGTCTCTCTCATTTGTTTCAGTCTTAGAATAATGAATTATTCTGAAGCAGAGCAGACAACAAGCCGATCGCAAGGATACCAGAGTTCAGATGTGCCCTGTGGGTGGAGGACTGGCAGGTTGAAGACCACTCCTAGAATCCTTCTACCAGAGAGGCTACTCTGCTGAAAGTCAAATGCGTTTCTGGAGAGACAGATAAATACCTAACACTTGTTTATAAACATGCCATTTTCACCACTATAAAACTGAAAACCGAAAAGAATTGTTATAGCAGCTATTGTTGCAACCTGAGAAGCAGTGACAGTCATGAAAACATCACACCAATGTCTCATCCAACAAAACTCTTGGTTTGGGGTGTTTTGTGTGAGCAACCAAAAAAGTAAAAATAGGGAAAAAAGAGAAAATGTATCACTATTAGCCTAAATGTGCCATGCAAGTCTAATGTGGTTTATTTGTAGAGCTAATAAGTTAATAATAACTTAAAAATGACTTTAAGATATCCCAAGAAGTTCTATAGTTTATTACTTGCAACAAATAAAAGTACTCAAACTTATCATGAACCAAGTTTTGGCTGAAAAGCCAAGATACTGGGTGTATTGTAGAATGAGAAGTGAACCAAAATGATGGTAGGATTTTCAATGGCATGCCCAAACCATGAATGTAGGTAGAAATTCATGCTGAATCATTATCGATTTATTTAGACAGAAATGATACCTTATAGATTGCAAAATCCATTTATGAATTTAAGCTTAATGTTATAACTAGCTTGACAAAATCAGAGATTACAGATCTCTGATGTATTCTGAATATAAGTCTGGGGATTCTATCACGATTTTAGAGAAATATATTTTACTGCTACAATGAAGTATGTGTGAAATATTGTAAGACTAAAAAATAACAGTTTTACCCTTAAACAGGGATGGTTATTTTAAAAGATGGACCTCTAAGATGCAAGAATATCATTTGCATCTGAAGATGACAATGCACTCTGATATTTACAAATGTAAAATAAGCAGTTATAACTAACTTTTTGTAAGCAAGTGACTCATTACTGTCAACATACTTTTCTTATTAATACTGGTACAGAAACAACAGCATGAGTAAAATATCCTTTTATGCTAGAGTTATGGGTAAAACCAGGGCTTCCCAGGGGACACTAATGGTAAAGAACCCACCTGCCAATGCAGGAGACCTGACTTGGGTTTGATCCCTAGGTTGTGAAGGTACCCTGGATAGGATTGGAATTGCTCTTCCCTTACTTTGCCTATTTCATGAAAAAAATTATTCTAGGACTCCCCTAGTGGCAGAGTGGATAAGAATCTGCCTGCCAATGCAAGGAACACAGGTTTGATCCCTGATCCAGGAAGCTTCCACATGCCTCCGAGCAACTAGGCCCTGTGCTAAAACTACTGAAGCCTGCCTGCCCTAGAGCCTGCATGGAGCAACTGTTGAGCCTGCAGGCTGCAGCTAATGAAGCCTGTATGCCTACAGCCTGAGCTCTGAAATAAATGAAGCCACTACAACAGGAACTCCAGGTGCTGCAGCGAAGAGCAGCCCTCGCTTGCTGCAACTAGAGAAAGCCCTCATGCAGCAGCGAAGACCCAGAACAGCTGAAAATAATAAACAAGGAAATAAAAATTATTCTAGAGACCTCCATGTTTGCTCTATTCTTTTCTCTCCCTCTATGAACTCCTGGTAACACACTATCAGCCAGGTGCTTTCATGCTATAAATCAAGGAGTGATGAACTGTTTCAGATTCAGCTTAGTCAATTTTCTCTCATTTTAAAATTTGATTCAGACTTGATTTAGGCTTAATTTCACAATTACACCCAATATTTCACTTTCACATATGAATAATTTAATTATTTGGATACTCAGAATATCCATTATGAAAACTGAAAAAATTACATTGACAAAACCCCTAAAACAAGGTAGAATACATTTTGTATTTTTTACTGTACTAATCTTATGGTCCTTTCTTATTAATTGCATTATTATTGGTTACAAAGGAAATAAGAACAACAGCCCACAATATTCTACATGATTTGTAAAACAAATCACATATGAAAATAAAAATTCCCATCTTTCCCAAAACTTCACCTAACACTGACCAGGGATTCCTTGGTGGTTCAGTGGTAAGCAATCTGCCTACAATGTAGGAGACATAGGAGATGCGAGTTTGAGCCCTGGGTCAGGAAGATCCCCTGGAGAAGGAAATGGCAACCCACTCCAGTATTCTTGTTTGGGAAACCCATGGACAGAGGAGCCTGGCGGGCTACAGTCTGAGAAAAAGTCAGACCGGACTTAGCTACTAAACAAAAGCACTGCCCCAGTCCCTTTCCAATCAGCAAATGCAAAATTTATGACCTCTTATCCCCTACACATTAATGATGTATCGAACTAAGTTTTGACCCTGATAAAGTCAAAATAGCTTTCCTAATTTACAGAAGTGCAAATGTTGTCTATCACAGCACCATTCAATAGAAATTTCTGTGATGAAAATGTTCTGTATTTATACTGTTCAATTGGGTAGCCACCAGCCACATGCAGTTACTGAGTCTTTCAAATGTGGCTAGTGGGACTAAGGAACTTAATTCTATTACTTATTTCTTTAAGTGTTGTTTTGTTTATTTTTGGCTTTACCAGGTCTTTGTTGCTGCCCGGGTTTTTCTTTAGCTGTGGAGAGGGGGGCTACTCTCTATAGCAAGAGTTTCTCACTGCAGTGACTTCTCTTGTGGAGCACAGGCTTTATTTAGGGCTGGCAGGCTTCAGTAGTTGCACCCCCTGGGCTTTGGAGCACAGGCTAAGTAGTGGCGCACGGTTTTAGCTGCCTCAAGGCATGTGGGATCTTCCCAGATCAGGGATTGAACCTGTGTCTCCTGTGTCAGCAGGCAGGTTCTCTACCACTGAGCCTCCAGGGAAGCCCAGAACTTAATTTTAAATTGTATATGATTTAAGTTAAATAATCACATGTATTGGATTAGTTAGTAGTGGTCTAGTAGTCCCTTCAAACATTCAGATAAGTGTGAGAAATGGAAGATGGATAATGGGCAAGCCAGGAATCTAAAATTATGTTTTAAAAACTGTCATTCATCCCTTCACTATGAATTTTTCCAGAAGGTTCATATTAAAAAAAAAAAAAAAAAGAAACCCAAACCAACTGAATTCCTTAGGCTGCTTTTCTGCATGAATCATCTTTTTGTAAAGAGGTGTAAGACTGGTTTTGTTGCCAACTCTGCCCCCTCATCTACAGATAGAACTCAGTGATTAGGTTCCTGCATTTATTTAAGTTATTCTCCTAAAAAACATGGTTTCCATACTGCAAATAAATGACAGGAACTTTTCCACTCATTTACCCCAGACAGCACAAATGTTCTTTCCAAAAGTGGAGACTGGAACCACAGCCCCCTCACATTGCCTGTTACATCTGTTTATACTTATAGAAGTGACATCCACGTTGTAGACAGAGAACGCCAATTCCTTGGGAAAGCACCCAGAATTTGGTGAGGCTTGAAGAGAAGAAAAAAACCTCCACTGTTCAAAATAAGAGATACATAGAATTGAGTAGCGACAAAGCTCTTTTGAAATTAAATGAGAAAAGATTTTGCTTCAAGAGTATATAGCTTCTGTGTACAGACTGGCCAGAGTTCATATGTAGCAATAATCACTTTCTAGTGATAAAGCTGTGTGTGCTCAGTCATTCAGTTGTGTCTGGCTCTTAGTGGCTCCATTGACTATAGCCTGTCAGGCTCCTCTGCCCATGGAATTTTCCAGGCAAGACTACTGGAGCGAGGTGCCATTTCCTTCTCCAGGGGATCTTCCCGATTCAGGGATCGAGCCCTGTTCTCCTGGCAGATTCTTTACCACTGTGCCACCTGGGAAGCCCTAGTGAGAAAGCCGTAGGTAAGTTACAAAACCTAAATCTGTTTTCCTATCTGTAAAAATGCAGGTGATAATGGTTCCCTTGGAAAAACTCATGTAAGGCTTTAAAATGGACAAAAAGATTATTGAGTGTCCTTTCAATGGAATGCTGGATGTTATTACAGCAGTGGTCACCAATCTTTTTGGAACCAGGGACCTGTTTAGGGGAAGACAGTATGTCTAGGGACTGGCTTGCGGGCCATGGTTTCAGGATGATTTAAATGCATTATGTTTACTATGCACTTTATTTCTATTATTATTACTTCAGCTTCACCTCAGATCATCAGACATTAATTAGATCTCAGAGGGAGGCTGGGGACCCCTGGGACTCTTCATGGTTCTACAGTACTTTGCACCTTTGCCTGCCTTTGACTATAGACTTTTTATCATTCTATAAGCCCTAGAAACTTAAGGATACTGTAAATGTTTCTTATCTGTAGAAATACAAAATCATTTTGTTCCTGAAGAGATACAGTTGGCTACTACCCTGTATGGGAGATAATTCAAAACATTACATTTTAGTGCCTTATTAACCAGTTTTACCTCTTTTCTGATTTTCCATGAAGTTTTGTTCTTCACATTGTCATTTGGACGGGTTATATCTTGGTGCTCCCTCCCTAATTGATGAGTCAAATAACATTTTTGACACATCTTCATTTTACATTTGTATTACAGCATATTTTTACCTTCTTGAAAAATTATCCTTAAGAGTTCCTACTCCATTTTTTTTTGAGGATTGGTTTAAAGGTCTTTATTGACAGTCATGATAGATTTTATATTTTGCAGGAAGGCTGTAACACTTCCTGTATTTTTGATGGGGAAAGGAGGGGGTCCTGAGCATTTATAAAAGGGGTCGGGGGTTGGGCAGGAGAGTCTGAAAAACTCTTTCCTGACGAGAAAGCCAGAAGAGTTCCTCCTCTCTCTTTTTAGCAGTGGCGCCTTAAGGTCAAGGTGGGTGTTAGGTGAAGCGCAGCGGCCTAAGTGGCGGCCATTCTGGATCTAGGCCTAGGGATTGGCCTTGCAGGCCAGGAGCGTGGCCCAGGGTTTCAGATGCCCCGGGGTCATGGAGTTAACTGCAGACTCTGTGGGATGGGGCCCCAAGAACCCAGTTCTCGCAGCACCAAGACCCGAGCCGAAGGGCAGGCCGTGCCCCCAGCCCGAGGGGCTCTTCGCCCACGGCGCGGGGCTGGGGGCGGGGTGGGGCGGCCTCGCCTCGGGCCGGTGCTTTTCGCCCTCCGTTGGCCGCCAGAGGCTCCCTCTCTCCCTCTCCTGGGATTTTGCTGCCGGGCTCCCTCTCTCTGCGGCCCTAGAGTTAATCCCATCAGCCGAGGTGAGGCACCTGTTACCCCGGGCCTTCCTCACCCCCGCGGCCTCTCCCCCGTTCCACCTCGGCTCCGCGGCCGGCCAAACGGCCCGGCGCGGGCGGCCGCACGTGGGCGAGGCCACTGCCCCGCCGGGACCCCCGCCCCAGGCCGGCCCGAGGGTGCGAGCGCCTCGGGGCCCGGGCCGCCGCCCGCCCGCAATGGCGTTGGGCAGTGCAGCGCGCCTCCCCGGGCCGCCCTCCGCGGGCCAGGCGCGCGTGGGGGCCGCGGCGCGAGTGGAAGCGGCCGCCGCTGCCGCCCTCCGCGCTGCGCCGTGAGGAGCGGGTGGAGGGGCGGCGAGCCGGCCGGCGCCAACCGAGTTGCGGCCACCGCGGGGCGGGGGGCGCCTCGGAGGAGGGGGTGGGAGGCACGGCCGCCTGACCCTCCCCGCCGGCGGCGGCTCCGGCTCGGGTAAGGGGGAGGCTGTGCGCGGGGCGAGGAGTTGGGGAGGGTGGAGATGAGGAGGAAAAAATCGGGATGTACAAAGGCTGAGTTGCAGGCTGAGGGTGGGGGTGGGTTGCGGTTGGGGAGCGATAGGTTGAGGATCAGAGGCATTATCAGTGGGATCTATTGTCTCCTGGCACCCTGGGACGAAAAACAAAGGGATTTATTAGCATTACCCTGTAATTTTTTCTTTCTTTTTTTTTTTTTTAATGTGGCTGGGGAGCTCGGCTTTCCCCGAGCCACGCCGGCATCCGCCTGGCAGCCGCCCGGAGCCGCAGCCAGTGTGTTAGGACTTCAGGTGCTTCTTGGCACAAAGCTAGTCCGCGACCTCCTACCATAGCGCTTGGCGTCACCTGCTCTCCCGGCCCTGCCCCTGCCCGGGGGCCGAGGGATTGCGTCCCGAACCAGGCTTGGGAATCGGCTGCCTCTCAAGTTGGTGTTATTTATGTTTGTCTTTTGTGAGGGCAGGTTTTGAATCCCCCGGCCGCCCCATCGCCCCCGCCCCCGCCTCTTCGGGGTTTGGAATTGGCGGGGGCGGGAGTGGGGTGTGAGGGTGGGGGTTGGGGGGGAGGGTGTGAAGGCTGAAACAAATGTCAGGGTAGGAGATTGTCGATGCCTGACAGAAAAACAGGCACCACACTCTGAAGCCTTTCTTGTTTGTCTGCATGGGCCATGCATGCGTGCTGGGCCAGGAGCCGAGTTTGGTTGGAGACGGTTTCAATGAAAGTGTGTGCTTCCTCATCTGATGGAGCATGCGGGTGATAGGGCTCGGCCTAATATTAAAAAAAACAGAACAAAAACAAAATGAAAAATCTTTAGAACTACAGTGTCTGCTCCACAGCGGATCTTGAAGTATTTGCTGGCATATTGATGTAAAATCCAGCTGTGGGCTTGAGGAAACAGGCCAGCATGCATTGCGTTGTATTCTGAGCTTGCAGTAAGTTAGAGGCAAGTGTAATAAACAAATCAGGGCTGTGAGAAGAGGTTTCATGGTCTGTTTACCTTCTGATCGTCAAACGTTCTCATACATTGATTCCCATGATATTGTATATCCCACTCTCTAATTAATAATGTTCACTCTTAGGAAACTTCCAAATATTTGATATGGTTCTAAACTTGGAGTGAAACTTACTGCCATCTAAGAAGTTATTATGCTTGTTTTGGTCTGAAATTGCACTAGGGTTGCTTTGGGGCAGATATGGATGAGAATATCGGACCAGAAAGAATGGAATAAGCCGCTGTAGGCATGTTTTAGAGTTTGTAAACACAGATTCTGAACTTTTAATTATGCTTGTACAAAAAGAATAAGTTCTACCCGATGTGGGGAATCTCAAGTGAATTTCATTTTTCTGGATAGTTTGATGATTTCTTAAAGATCTGGGGACTGCTGGTTTCTTTAAGGTCATTGACAAAACCAACCAAAACTGGGGCTAAAGTATTGCTTTCAAGTGTACTTATGTGTCACTTGTATGTGTGTGTGTGATTTTGGTGTGTGTGTAGGGGGGGGTCCTTAAGTTATGTTTGAAACAGTTTTGTTACCCAAGATTGATCAGAGTTATAACTTTTAAATTCTTGGCTTTGAAGTTTCCAGTTCAAAAAGTAATTTCTTAGTTGACATGTGGCTAAGCCACTTTGAAAAATGTATTAATAGTTGACTAAGCATAAATTCAAATAAGTAAATGAATTCAGAAATTCATTCTTTTCTGTTACAGATGAACCTGTAGTCTTGCTTTGAAAAAGCCATTTTGTGTAACTCTTGACTGAATAATTTCCTAATACACCTGTTGGGAGGATCACTGACACAGTATGCCATTTGAGAGGTACTTTTTCTTGACCAGATACTGGTGATTAGAGAAGAGAGGTGTTTTGTTTTTTTGGTTTTTTTTTTCCTGATCATTATGAACATTGGCTTTTCACCCCTGAAGTAAAAATGTTGAAAACTGAGTCTTCGGGTGAACGTACCACGCTCAGAAGTGCCTCTCCTCACAGGAATGCATATAGAACTGAGTTCCAGGCATTGAAAAGTACCTTTGACAAACCTAAGTCAGATGGGGAACAGAAAACAAAAGAAGGTGAGGGCTCCCAGCAGAGCAGGGGGAGGAAATATGGCTCCAATGTCAACAGAATTAAAAACCTGTTTATGCAGATGGGTATGGAACCCAGTGAGAATGCCGCAGTCATTGCCAAAACAAGGGGCAAGGGGCCCTCATCCCCTCAGAGGCGAATGAAGCCCAGAGAGTTTTTGGAAAAAACAGACGGCTCGGTCGTCAAGTTGGAGTCCTCTGTTTCCGAACGAATTAGTAGATTTGACACAATGTACGATGGCCCATCATATTCTAAGTTCACAGAAACTCGCAAGATGTTTGAGAGAAGTGTACATGAGTCAGGACAAAACAACCGCTATTCCCCAAAGAAGGAGAAAGCTGGAGGGAGTGAACCTCAGGATGAATGGGGTGGTTCCAAGTCCAACCGAGGCAGTACTGATTCCTTGGACAGTCTTAGCTCCCGGACCGAGGCTGTCTCCCCAACTGTGAGTCAACTGAGTGCAGTATTTGAGAACACCGATTCCCCCAGTGCCATCATTTCCGAGAAGGCTGAGAACAACGAATACTCCGTGACCGGGCATTATCCCCTGAATTTACCATCTGTTACCGTTACAAACCTTGACACCTTTGGACACCTGAAGGATTCTAATTCTTGGTCTCCTCCGAGCAAGCACAGTGACGATGCAGAGGATGCTCAGAAGAGTAGCACAAGCCCAGGACTAGAGGTGGCTTCGAAAAGTACCTCTCTAGCTTCTGTGCCCGGTGAGGAGGCGCAGCAGAGCAAGGCAGCCGAGGACCCCGCATCTAACCAGGAGGCTCCCGACAGAACTGGCAGAGACACCCCTGAAGAACCTGGTGCCGAAAGCGAGGCAGTGCCAGAGCCTGAAATCCCTTCACCACGGAACGAACCTCCAGAAGACGCAGAAGCTCGTTTGGTGGAGAGTGAGGCAGCAATGCAACAGAAGAGAGAACTTGCAGGTGGTGATTTCACCTCTGCTGGTGTATCTAGGTTCGCTTGTGAAAAGGAAGCGTCTGAAGAGCCGCATCATTTTGGGAGCTCCCATGTTTACATGCACAGTGACTATAATGTGTATAGGGTGAGATCCAGGTATAATTCAGACTGGGGAGAGACAGGTACTGAACAGGAGGAGCAGGAAGATAGTGATGAAAGCAATTACTGTCAACCTGATGTGGAATGCTCGGAGATCGCTGGATTGCCAGAAGAAGAAGACATCCCGGCAAACAGGAAAATTAAGTTTAGTAGTGCTCCAATTAAGGTAAGGATATTTTCTTAGTTTGTTTTTGGAGTTGTTGTTTCCCCCCCCCAACACCCCCTAAGTTTTTTTCTTAGTATTTGGGCCTAACTCTATGTAGACTAGGACTGACAACTGTAAAAGCTACCAGGTTGTTGATATACATATGTTGTCTGGTGATTAAGAGTTTGGAGTTTTGAGAGCTATTTCTTGATGTGCTGTGTAGTTGTGTAATCAGCAATATTGAAGTTGAAGAAGGTTGGGGATTGTGAGATACATACCAGTGGACTGGAGTATGAATAGTATGAACCCTGAAAACCAGCAGTGTTAGTTTGAAGGAGAATTACTTCTTTAACTACTTTTACTTGAAATTATCCATAAATAATAAAATTATCTAAATGTAAACCCTGTAGGATTTGAGGTATCATGTACAAAGGGAGAGTTATGATAACCTTGAAATAATATTCTTTATTTACTTGCTTAAAAAATCTGAGTTATCCCTTACTGAAGTGTAAGTGGATTGTGAGGAATGCTGGAAACTTTTTTTTTTTTTTGTACTGCTCCTTGATAGTGAATGTTTGATTCGTGGAAATATGTTAGCGGACTTAACTACTTAAATTGGAAAGCTATGACTCTAAATAGCTTTGAGTTCAGAATTTGTTATATGGCTTTAACATAGAATTGTTTGAAAGGATGTTAAATTGATTTGCCATTCATGGATTTATTTTTACCTCTTAAAAACTGGATAAATGCCAGTTGAATTCAGATGTTCTATTCTACTGACTTCACTTAGTTAACATTTGGAAGAGAAGAATAGCACACACACACAAATACATCTGCAGCGGGTGGTGACACGTTATTAGCTGATAGTGGCAGTGGGGCAGGAGGTGTTTGGTTGAGTATCAGCGTCTCCTGGAGTGCTTTTTCAAAGTGTCCTTGCCCATCAGCTGAGTCCCAAGGTGCTGGCATGCCCTCCTAGGGGAATCTGGAGGGCTGTGGTGGCAGAGTATGTAGTTTGCAACCACTTTCTAGGGACTTTTAGCTCACAGTGTATGTAGATGATAGATTTGGAATTAGATATGTCATTTTTTTGAATTTTCTCCTCAAAATCTAAAGCCACTGTCTATTGTTATTTCCATCTTGTAAAACTTTCATAGAAGGCTGTAAGATATGTTATTTGTATAACAAAGATAAATATGACCTTTCTGTAACTGTGAAATTCCTTCTTGAAATAAGCTAATAATCTGTGAAATTATTTATTGGTGTTAACCGGCAAACTTGCCTTTCAGTAGTATAAAGCAAAGTTTGGGGTCAGAATGGGCCATGTCAAGTTAAACTATGTTTAAAATAACTTCTGGAGCTATGAATCTAGTTTCTAAGGAAACCAAATTTCTTTGCTGCTCTTTTCCCACCTCCCTTTGTCATTCTCTCCCCTACCTCCAAGTTGTAGGCACTCTCTTTAGAGGTCCCTTTCCCTCAGGCCCGTCCAGCCAGCTCCTAAATTTCATTGTTCAAGCCCCCTTTGCAAGTGCTCTCATTTGAGCATCATCTTTCTACCCCTTAGGAAGAAAGCAACAAGATTAAATTGTTACACATCCAGCAAGGCAGGAATAACTGAAATGAACTCTTCAAGGAGTTTGTTAAAACCAGTGACCAACTCCCTAATGGGGAATAGCAGCTTATTAAAATTTATCAACCCAAATGGAGCACCAGCCTTGAATTTGGGTCCTGTGCTGCAGAAAACATAACTGCAGTTATCGGTTGAATGGATTTTAAAGGATTTTTCACTGAAACTTGGATGTTCATATGTGAGCAAACCAGGGTTTAGGGTATGATATTTTGAAGTTGAAGTCATTTTTTTTCTGCCATTGCTTATAACAGTAAGCATTTTGGCTGCTAATTTTCACATTACAGACTGTATTTCACGTAAGAAGGAATGCAATAGAGTATGTATATTTAATGCTTTCCATTAAGAACAGGGATCAAGCATCAGATCTCTGAAAGATACGGCTCTGCGCTTTAGTGGGCAGTTAACTGTACTAGTTGGAGTGGATTAAATCTGCGAACAGAAGATACATTCTTAGCCCTTTGTAATGAATAAGACAATTACTCTTTTCTTGTTCCCATTGTTTAACGTGTAAGTGTATTCACTTGGAAGTCTTGAGAGCTACTTTCCCACTGGTGGTGGTAACGATGGTAGTGTTTAGATTATTCTCCAATTAAGATTTTTGCCTCAGAGTGCGATAATAATGCTTACTGCATGCTTGTCAGATGTCTCCTCTCATGCTGGTAGCTGCACAGGACACAAAAATCTATAAGGTTACCTCTTTCTCTGTGAGCTTGTGGAGTCACTTCTTAAACACATGGCATTTAAAACCCATGAAACACAGTGTAAAAGCCTGTGCGGAAGTGTCTAATGTCCTTTGAGTACTTTAACCATTTCTGGCTATACTAAACGTGTGGCGTGAACAGTATTCGATAGGTCATTTGGAAGGGAATACACTCAGCCATTCTCTATGGGTGTTTCCATATTCTTTTTATAAATATTTCTTTATTGGAATGGGAAGTTATGTGCTTTCCAACATAGATCTTTTCCTTTGAAACATAAACACATTCCCTGTTTCAGAAGTAGTAGCAAGTGTATTCCTTACAGAAATGATCTTCAGAAGTTTTACATTCTTTTTCTGATACTCTCATCTTATTCTTCACTAAACATTCTCAATACTTTGGCCTCCTGTTTTAGAGCTTGTTTATGACCTTTATGTATGTGACAGTGTCCAGTTTCTATTTTAGTTCTTCTATAGATGTTTTAAGTTGATGTTTCCCTAAGGTGTCTTAATCTGGACCTAGAGAAATGTCAAAATAAGAGCTGCTCTTTCCTGTGTATGTATATCCTTTATATATAATTGTTGATGACTTTTAGAAATGGTCAGATTGTTTCTTAATGGATAGATTAATGTGCCTTATTGTGTCATGGAAAATTAGAATGAAATTAATAATAGAAAATATAAAATCCAACTTTGGAGTATGGAATGAGGGAGTGTTATAAAGATATGCTGATTTGATGTATGGAATTATACCTTCATTCTCAAGAATTTCTCAGAATCAAGGAACTGAATTAAATTTGTCTCAGATAAATCAAAGAAAGGGTGACATTTAAATTAAAAAAAAAATTATTTCAGAACATTTATTGAGTCCTTACTATGTGTCAGGAACAGTGAAATACAATGAATACATAAAATTACCAGAGCTAATGAAGTCAGGAACCGGTGGCTGGTGGGAAGTATACAGCCCATTAAGGTCACTTCTTAGGTCATCCTGTTCATCTCTGTTCTTGGATAATCCAAGTCGTCACTGCAATCTTGTTAAGAAAGTCATGACCCTTTCTCTGTTTCTGGTAGTCTCAGGTCCTTCAGATTGGTGTTCTTGAAACATAGTGTATCCGAAAAAGTGTATTTTTGTAATTCCACAAAAGTGCTGGATTGATGTTGAGATACATTATGCTTTACTTTTCTCTGTGTTTTCTCAAGTTGCGTGGAGTTTTACAAAGATGGAGTTGAACGAGAGTCACCAATGGCTGCAGTGTTGCTCTAAGCCGTCCATGGATGGTTGTTGAAAATGGATTTCTTGGCATTCTCTCCCTGTCTGGGGCTGT
Organism: Neotragus moschatus; assembly: GCA_006410615.1. Lineage (NCBI taxonomy): Eukaryota > Metazoa > Chordata > Mammalia > Artiodactyla > Bovidae > Neotragus > Neotragus moschatus. The sequence goes on along the minus strand of SJYA01000690.1, from coordinate 36,269 downwards.
GAGTTATTTTCAGGGGGGTACGTGAGGCCTTTTATTCAGAATGATGTTCTGAGCATCATTCTGACACCCAAATTTCTGTCTGTGTGCAGTTTTCTCTAGCAGTCCCGCTCAGTGCTTCTAAACTTGAATTTGCATTATCAATCACTCAGGGACCTTTTGAAATGCATATTTCTTTTCCAGTAGATGTTTTGTAGGAAATTACCTTGATGCAGTAGTTAGCCTCCGAGTACACTACCAGCTATCCCAGAGGTATGGAATAGGCAGGCTCAGCCGCCAAATTAAAATGCTTGAATCATACGATTTATCAAATCAGTTTAAAACACACAGCCAAAGGCAAGAGGAAAACCGGGGAGGGTGGTGAGGAGAGGGGCGGTAAGTTAACGAGCTTAAGGAGATTGAAGGAGACTGGAAGGAAGGACCTGAGTCCTTTCACTTTTTTGTAGCTGAATCCTGGGTACACAAAATTCATGTGTCCTGTGTCTCTCGCATCAGCCTTTCCCACTGATGTCCATGCTTATGAGGACTGGAGTTGAGGAAGAACTCTGCACAGACTCGTGATGCCCTGGGTATCTTACTTCCTGGGATACATGCTTGCTGAATCGGAGAGAGTGGGGACAGGTACACTTAGATACAGGTGTAGGTTTACCAGTTTGTCTGCTGATGAGCTGTGGGGGCTATTTGCGTTTCTTGGTGAGAGGACCTCAGGGTCCAGAATAGCCTCATTCTGAATGTGCTCGCTGGAAGGCTAATATGGAGATGGCATCGCTGTCAGTCCAGAGATGGCATGATAATGGCTTGGTCTTGCTATTGCTTTCTATTTTGGAATATCTTGCAGGTTACTGACTTACCTAATTTTAACATGTCTTATGACTTTCCTCTTGGTCTTACAAGCTCTCATTACTGTGCTTAACTAAGTCACTGAGTGTTAGCTTACTACCATCAGTGATGATAACTTCTTAAGAGTTTCATAATATCTGTTTATTTTCTTAACCTTTATAAACAGAATTTCATATTCCCAAGCAACACCACAGACTCTCACAATAGTAGATCTGGGGTGAAATTTTGCATTTCTGACAAGCTCTCACATTGGTGCCGATGCTGCTGATCACCAGACTACTATTTGGAATATGATTTTGAAGTATAATCTGGCTTCTGAATGGGGCTTGTAACAAAATTTGCTCTTCAGATGGGTCTGCTGTAGCTGCTTGTATGGAAAAATATTCTTTGAAGCTGCAACAGGTGTAAACTTGTTTCTGGATGCCAAAGTGGATTATGGCCTCTAAATTTATAAGGAGTTTGGGTCATTAAAAAGTCATATTTTCGACTCTGTGTGGTCTAAATTTTTAATTATAAAAGGACAGGAGGGGAAAGTTCTTGACAGACTCAGAAATTCTATTTCTTTCATTCTTTTGGAAGCCTAAATTTAAAAGCTTCTAGGGAGAGTATAAGAATCATCATTTTGTGTAGCTTGCTTTTATTTGGATAGCATTCAAACTGAGCTTCCTTTTAAAATTTGGTGTTTTAGAAATTGTGGTTTATAACCAGGCAAATATGTCAAATGTATTAATGTGCTGTGTAAAATCAAATAATGAATAGTTATTGAATGACCCTTTTTTCTAATACTGCATGTGTATATACTGATAGCTTTTTCCCTGCCCTGAAATTTGGTCATTTAATATTTAAATGAGATTCTTTTCTACAGCAGCCTATTACAGATGTTTGTAGAAATTTATTTGTAATAGAAAGGTTTAAAATGTCTTGCTTTTTGTATCATCAACAATATTTTTTGTTCCCCTCTAAATTTCCTCACAAAGGAAGCTCATTGTTGCAGTAATGAACTTTAAAGAAAAAAGGCTGAATTTGAGGAAAATAACTTTCTATTATGTCATTCATCCATTGTTTACTTTATTAACCTAGTCACATGCCTGTCAACAGTAATCTGATTTAAATCTCTTCTGCATTAGATTTTTTCCTAACATCTTCTTCACCTAAAAAAGAAAAAAGACTTCAGAATTTCTGTAAAAAAACACAATTATATACAGGATAAATTTTGTATAAGCAAATCAACCGTTATGTTTAGTTCTTCATTTTTGTGCTATTATCTAATTTACTTAATATTTTTTCTTAATTTCCAATGCTCTTCATTTTGAATCTTTCATTTTTGTTCTTTTGCTTCATTATAGTCTCCAGTTTTCATTTTGAATAGAAAAAAAAGTAACTTTTCAAGTAATGCTTCACAGTTTTTCTTTCTGGTCACTTTAAAAAATTACCCTGGTTCTAATCGCTTCATCTTGGTTTGTGACATAGAAACTTAAAGATGAAAAATACTTAAGGGTAATCTAGTGTAATTTCCTCCTCACTTCAGTTAGCCCTTCAATAGCATATTGCTGACAGATGATCATTCAGCTTCTGCCTGAATAATTCCACTTATGGGGGGTTTATTATTTTGCAAGGTAAAAGGAAAGTTAGAAGGAGGGGCATGCTGTGTGTGTGAGTGTGTGTGTGTGTGCGCTCATCTATTTTCTTATTTTCATTTATCTTTAATTTGCAGTTTTTTATTGAGATAAAATTTAAATAACATCAGGTTCACCATATTCAAGTGTACAGTTCAGTGGTTTTCAATATAGTCATGATGTTGTGTAGCCAGCACTATTATCTAATTCTGGAATATTTCCATCACCCTAGAAAGAAACCCTGTGTCTGTTAGCAGTCGTTCCCAATTCCCTTTCTCCCCACATCCTTTGGCAAACACTAATCTACTTTCTGTCTCTATGGATTTGCGTCTTCTGGACATTTCATATAAACGGGATCAAGGGCGTGCTTTTTAAAGAGAATGTAGGAGACGCAGTGAGCATGTCTTGAGCTGTGTTAAAATTTAAGATACCATGTGGNTCCCAATTCCCTTTCTCCCCACATCCTTTGGCAAACACTAATCTACTTTCTGTCTCTATGGATTTGCGTCTTCTGGACATTTCATATAAACGGGATCAAGGGCGTGCTTTTTAAAGAGAATGTAGGAGACGCAGTGAGCATGTCTTGAGCTGTGTTAAAATTTGAGATACCATGTGGGCAGCAGGCTATGGGAGGAAGGTCTAGAGGGCAAGGATAAAGGACTTGTGACATGTCCTCAAGATGAAGTGACAGGATGTGGGGGCCACAAATGTTGCCTGCCTGTTAATGCAGTTTCATGGAGAGAAAGAAGACAGGAAGCTGAGATAACAGCAGGATCCAGAAAGGGATGAGGATGTTTGTTAACTGAGGAAAAACTGTATGGGGCAAAGAGCATGGTCAGAATCACCGCCTAACTTGGGACACTGCACTTTTCTTCACGTAATCTGAAATTGCCGTTGACAAAGCTAAGTGATTGCTTCAGCACAGGGTATCTTTAAAGGCACAGAAGGGCTGATGTCAATTTTCACCCTTACATTGGTCTTTTCTAGCATGAAGAGACTCTTGTCGTGTTCCCATGATCTGATTTATTTCCATCCGACTGCTCTTACGTTCTTGCTTCTGTTATTCTTTTATGTTGATTGGAGTTGTTCATGGACGAACTCCACTCTTTATTTTAAAACTTCTCCTCCTTCAATATTTCAATATAGATTTTATATGCCATTCTGACTATTATCTCTATAAATCACGTATGAAATAAGTCATTTTGGGCAGGCAGTTAATTTATTGCACATTGTCAACTAAAGTATATTATATACATCACTTAACTATTACTAACTGATAATGAGAATAACACCAAACGTTTCTTTCTTTTTCTTTTTTAAGCTAGTATGGTACATTTAATTTATTCGGCTGCACTGGGTCTTCGTTGTCCAGGCTTTTCCCTAGTTGCTGCAAGTGGGGGCTACTCTTGTTCAGTTTCTCTGGTTGCAGAGCACAGGCTCCTAGGGTGTGTGGGCTTCAGCAGTTGCGGAACATGGGCTTAGTTGCTCTGAGTCATGTAGGACCTTCCTGGACCAGGGATCTAGCGTGTGTCTCCTGTGTTGGCTGGCAGATCCTTTACCACTAGGCCGCCAGGGAAGCCCCCCAAACTTTCTTGATATTCTGTAAAGTTGGACAAGTCTGCGTCTTGAAGCTTTGGTTTTCTTATGTGTAAGTGGGGCTGTCTAACTTGTAATTTATCACTAGAATCTCTTCTCAGCTTTAACCTCTTGTTATCTTGACTGTGTTTTAAACATATTTATACAGTATCATTGCCATAAATATTTGTGCTATTATTTCAAAGGGAAGAATTTGAACATCTTTGTTGAAATGTCAAAATGAAATTATGTTAAATTGCTCTTGAGAGTGTTATTTATACTATAGATTGTAGTTAAAAACTAAGATGATTAAAAGATTAAACCCAAGGGAGTACATTTTGGTAGAGTTACTTTTACAGCAACTCAACTTTTGAAAGTATGGCTTGAAGATTAAACCCAAGGGAGTACATTTTGATAGAGTTACTTTTACAGCAACTCAACTTTTGAAAGTATGGCTTGAAGATTAAACCCAAGGGAGTACATTTTGATAGAGTTACTTTTACAGCAACTCAACTTTTGAAAGTATGGCTTGAAGATTAAACCCAAGGGAGTACATTTTGATAGAGTTACTTTTACAGCAACTCAACTTTTGAAAGTATGGCTTGAAGATTAAACCCAAGGGAGTACATTTTGATAGAGTTACTTTTACAGCAACTCAACTTTTGAAAGTATGGCTTGAAGATTAAACCCAAGGGAGTACATTTTGATAGAGTTACTTTTACAGCAACTCAACTTTTGAAAGTATGGCTTGAAGATTAAACCCAAGGGAGTACATTTTGATAGAGTTACTTTTACAGCAACTCAACTTTTGAAAGTATGGCTTGAAGATTAAACCCAAGGGAGTACATTTTGATAGAGTTACTTTTACAGCAACTCAACTTTTGAAAGTATGGCTTGAAGATTAAACCCAAGGGAGTACATTTTGATAGAGTTACTTTTACAGCAACTCAACTTTTGAAAGTATGGCTTGAAGATTAAACCCAAGGGAGTACATTTTGATAGAGTTACTTTTACAGCAACTCAACTTTTGAAAGTATGGCTTGAAGATTAAACCCAAGGGAGTACATTTTGATAGAGTTACTTTTACAGCAACTCAACTTTTGAAAGTATGGCTTGAAGATTAAACCCAAGGGAGTACATTTTGATAGAGTTACTTTTACAGCAACTCAACTTTTGAAAGTATGGCTTGAAGATTAAACCCAAGGGAGTACATTTTGATAGAGTTACTTTTACAGCAACTCAACTTTTGAAAGTATGGCTTGAACTATATATTAGAACACCTTGCTGAGGAGCCTAAGAATAAAGAAAGAAATGTTTTGTAATATAGTTGCTGACATATTAATTGCTTTACTCACTTTTGTTCTGGAAATAACTTCACAGCACAGTTCAGTCTGATTGAGATATTGATAATCTTTTGCACGATTCCCAGATTTTTAGCCTAACTTGCTCTTTCTTGTGTGCCTATCCTTACAAAAAGGACAATGAAAAGGCAGAGTGTAAAGATATTTGGAAATTTTATATTTTATTTATTTAAGGATAAATATTCTTAAATAAATATTTAATAAGTATTCAATTTGTTTGGCTATGCTGGATCTTAGTTGCAGCTTGTGGGATAGTCACACTTCCTTAAGACCTGCCGGATCTTAATGAACTCTTAAGTTCAGCGTGTGGGATCTAGTACCCTGACCAGGGATCGAATCTGGGCCTGCTGTATTGGGAGCTTGGAGTCTTAGCCCCTGGACCACCAGGGACATCCCTGGAACTTTTGTATTTTAGGAGGAGCAAAGTCTTGTTGCTTGTTTAATATATTCCAGAAGGATTTAAAAAAAAAAAGCACTTGTAGAGTTAAAACTATTTCACATATATTTATGTGTGAAGAAAAGTGGTTTTAGATGGACCGGCTCACAGACCTGTTAGCCTCCTCCTCTCTCTTTTTAAGTCAGATAATGAATGAGTTTTGTTCTGGAGGAAGCTAATCTTCCACATCATTTTCTGCACCAGCTGAAATGTGGTCGGCTAGGTTCGGGCACCCGAGTAGGCGATGGCACCCCACTCTAGTACTTTTGCCTGGAAAATCCCATGGGCAGAGGAGCCTGGTAGGCTGCAGTCCATAGGGTCATGAAGAGTCAGACATGACTGAGCGACTTCCCTTTCCCTTTTCACTTTCCTGCATTGGAGAAGGAAATGGCAACCCACTCCAGTGTTCTTGCCTGGAGAATCCCCGGGACGGGGGAGCCTGGTGGGCTGCCGTCTATGGGGTCACACAGAGTTGGACATGATTGAAGTGACTTAGCAGCAGCAGCAGCAGCAGGTTGGGGCACACAGTGGTTGTTGACAAAGGGTCAGAAAAGTGGACGGAGTGGTGCCCGTGTGGCTGCCTGGGGAGCCAGGCTTGCAGAGCGGGGGTCTGGTGCTTCTCCCTGGTGCTCTGGGGTCGGTGTGACCTGAAGCTGTGTGCCCGTGTGCCCTGAGTCTGCCACTGTTCAGTGAGGCACACCTTCCTGTCTCTCTCACTTCAGATCTCTTCTCTAAATATTGCCTTTTAGTTCTCTTCTTTCAGACAATGTGTCATGGATAGAACTTGGTGGAGGGTCCATTCATACTGGAAAATATGTTTAATCTTGATATAAAGATTTTAAATAATACTTAAGGTCAAAGGTGCTTATTTTGAAAAGTTTTGCTTCACTGTCAGGGACCTCAATAGAGGAGGGAGAAGAACAGGTTTATTGGTAAGTTTTTAGGGTCCACTTGTGAGTCAGTGCTGTAGTGATGGATTCTTTTCACTCAACACTTGTTTCAGATAGAATGGATGTGCCAAGTTGTTTTGTAAGAAACAGACATAAGTTCACACTTTTCATTATGAATCAGCTATTGTATTTTTTAAAAAGAACCCATTCCTGGAACTACAACTACTATGTATACAATAAATAAGGAACAGGGATATATTGTATAGCACAGAGAAATATAGCTATTATTTTGTAATAGCTTTAAGTGGAGCACAGTCTATAAAGTTATTAAATCACTGTGTTGTACGTGTAACACTAATGTAATATTGTAAATGAACTACACTTCAATTAAAAAAAAATTAAAAGAAACCAATCTTTACAGGAAAGGCAAAACTTCCTATAGGGTGTTTGATGATCACCTTGTGTACCAGTATGTACAATGTAAGAGTTATTATTTTTTGGCCACACCGCGTGGTGTGCAGGATCTTACTTAGTTCCCCGACTAGGGACTGAATCCATAGTCCCTGCAGTAGAAGCGCAGAGTCCTAACCACTGGACCATCAGGAAATCCCCAGGACATAATCGTTTTAAAAAGTTTATTCTGTAGGTAGAATACTAAAAGGCAGTAATTTAAGTTGTGCATCGATTTTATTTTGGCCATTCCACGGACACAGCATGCAGGATCTTAGCTTCCAGATCAGGAATTGAACCTGTGCCCCTTCAGTGGAAGCACAGAGTCTTAGTCCCTGGCCTGCCAGGGGGAAGTCTGTAGGTTAAAGATTTTAGATAGTTGTGCACCAGTTTTAATATATGAATGCCAGAGCACATGTTTCCTCTTAGAAATTTTAAGATTGAGCACTGAACATTAAAACAAACACACCGACAAGTCTCGTGAAAAATAAAAGCTGGGCCAGAAATGAAAATTGATGATATAATAGGGGAAGAGAAATGTAAGAATGATGATAGCATAGATCAGGTCTTCATTGACTTTTGATACATGTGCATAACACATGTTATGTTTGGTTTCAATGTTAAATTAACATTGAAAGGGAATTAACTCTATATACATTTTTTTTTTTTTTTGGTCAGCATCTAGAATTATCTATGATTATTTATTTAGAGTAGATTCTAAAATACTTTAAAGCCGTTGATACACACAGTCTGAATTATTATTCAGAAGGATTTTGTTAGTTTATAATTAGCATTGCATTGGAATGTTTTTCTCATGATTCCTGGTGTTATAGATATGCTTTATAATTTTCAGCTTGTTAGGGTTCTCATGATTTCTATGTATTATGTTGACTTATTGGTGATGTTGAATGTTTTCATCTGTTTACAGGCATTTTTTGGATATGAGTTCTGGGTGTTACTTATTGCCTTTTTGTCAGTGATTATTAGTAATAGTCAAATAGTTTATCAAAGTGTTATCTTGGTAGAAAGTTAAAAGAACTCAGATGTTCAATTAATAGTGGAATGGTTATAGTGTAATAAGATAAAGCTGTTATAAATCTTGTTTTTTAATTTAAAAAAAATGTATCTATTTAGCTGGTCTCAGTTGTGGCATGTGAAATCTTGTTCACGTACAAGGAATCGAACACCAGCCTTCTGCATTGGGAGCTCACAGTCGTGGCCTTTGGACCACCAGGGAAGTCTATAAAATTTTTGAAAGTGAGAAATATTTTGCAGTATACAATCCTGTAGGCTAAAAAGACTAAAATATTTAATATGCATTTTTATCACAATTTTAATTTTAAAACCGAAAGACTGAAGAAAACCTAAAAATACATACAGTAAGATGTTAATGCTAGTAATTTCTGGATATAGAAAATAAAGGTGATGTTTATAAAACTATTTTAATTTTTCCAGATTTACTAAATTCTCTACAATGATCATATATTATTTTAATTATATAAAAAGGGGGATATTTTGGAATATCAACAGTAACCACTATATTTTTTTATTCTTTGGGCTACATTGTCTAGTCTTTTGGGCTACACTTCATGGCATGCAGGGTCTTAGTTCCCTGACCAGGGATTGAACCTACATCCCTTGCAGTGTGAGTGTAGAGTCTTAACCACTGGACCTCCAAGGAAGTCCCTAACAACTCTGACGTTGACAGAAACATTAAAAGGTATTGTCACAGAGGGATTCTGATAATTAATTTTTTAATGGAATTTTCTTTGGAGGTTAATATGTCAAAGGACAAAATTTTGGAGTATAAAGTTATGGAAAACTGAGGAGAGGTATTGGGTTTAAGAAAATGGGTGAACTTTTGACAGTTGAGTTCATTAAGTGCATACTTCCTGATCCTTGGTAAAATTGATCCCATATTTGTGGCTCAGCTTGTATTACGTGGGACAGGACTTCCTAATACTTGCATAGGTTTTAGGTGTTTTCTTTTCAGTTGCTATTGTGTGTGTTATATCCCAGTGTGTTACTTAAAATGTGGGCATATATTCTGTGTCTGAAGTGAAAATTGTTTCGATGTGTAGTTTTACTCAAAATAATAAGTATTTGTTTAAAGAGAGCCTAACAGTTCTCCCATATGAGATCATGTCTTTTCTTTTGAATTTGTTAAATTATTGAACCTTAATAGGCTTTGTCTTTCAGAGACTGAGAACAGAGATGTTAAGCTTAGTATCTTGTCTACATGTAATCTTATGAAAACACTTGGATGCACTCAGTTAAAAATGGGATTTTGTGTCCTAGGTCTCTATATCCTTTTGAATATGTTTTCTAAAATACCAGCCAATATAGTTTCTTCTTGTTGTTCTTTTAAGAAATATGTATTTATTTATTTGGTTGTGCCGTGTCTTAAAGTGGTTGTGGCATGCGGGATCTTCCTTGCAGCATGAAGGGTCTTCAGTTGCCGCATGAGGTATCTACTTCCTTGACCAGGGATCAAACCTGGACTCCCTGCGTTGGGTGTGCTGAGTCTTAGCCACTGAAAGGGAAGTCCCTTTTCTTGACAAAAGCTTTAGCTGAAAAGATTGATTGGATATATGATTAGAGTATATGGTAGTATATACTATTTTTAGTTAGAGTCTAAGGATCAGTTACCCTCAAGCCCTGGATAGTGTTGTACCTGTGAAAAGCTTTGGTAGACAATGCTGAAGTATATAAATGGTAAGAAAAATATTTGGGGGAGATGGCAGAGTTTTCTGAAATCAGAAGTTAAAGTGTTGCTTTTGGCCTAATTAGATCAAATGATAAATCATACACTTTTGAGTGATTCCAGCATTTTATAAATTCTGGTGAAGTCCTTTAAATTGCCTTACTATATAATCTGATGCTGTGTTATCTTTTATTATTAGGTGTAGTTAAACTGTACTGTGATATGGCTAATAAATTCTATCTGTATTTTATTGAATAATGAGTTTATAATAGTACTACTTAGATATGTATTATGTCCATAATTATAAGTATTATTTAAAGGAAAGAAGGCGGCATTATTAGGTATTCAGTCAAGTTTGAGGTGAGACCTGTGTTTTTCCTTTGGGGACTGTGTTGCTTGTGGAATTTTTATATTGCTGGTTCCTTCTCTGAATAATGAGTTCTGTGAATAACATGTTTAAGAGCTCTCAAGAGATTGCTCCACTTTGCAAAGGTAGCGATTAGAAGTTTTAGTTTGAAGTTACTTGGGTTTGGCACTTACTGTTTTGTGAAATTCTTACCATTAATCTAGAAATGAACCATTGACTGAGTTGATCGTTGTCACTGGAGGATGGTGGAAATAAGCTATAAATATTGATACAAAATACTTTCAAAGTTGTGGTTTTTCTATATGTTGTGTTTAATGTTTAGGTGATGTATTTGTCAGGGTTCTCCAGAGAAACAGAACCAGTATAATGTATGTGTGTGTTTAAGTGTGTGTGTGTGTGTTAAAGTGTGTGTGTGTTAAAGTGTGTGTGTGTGTGTGTGTGTGTGTAGATAGATTCTAAGAAAGAGAAAGGTAGAAACAGAGATGTTTAGGGTTTGGCTCATGTGGTTATGGAGGCTGGCAAGTCCAAGATCTGCAGGGTGGGCTGGAGACCATTGCGAAGTCTAAAAGCTGACAAGCTGGAGACCTAGGGAAGTACCCAAGCTCGATACTCAAGGTTTAAGTTCAGAGACTGTCTGCTGGCGAATATCATTTTGCCTAGGGGAAGTCAGTCTTTTGTTCTATTCAGGCCTTCAGCTGATTGCATAAGGCTCACATTATGGAGGGCAAGCTAGGTGCTTTACTCAAAACCAACCAATTTACATGTGTCTGTGCTCAGTTGTGTCTGACTTTTTGTGGCCCCATAGACTATCGTCCACCAGACTGCTCTGTCCATGGAATTCTTCATGCAAGAATACTGGAGTGGGTTGCCATTTCTGGGACCCAGGGATTGAACTGAAGTCTCATGCATCTCCTGCGTTGGCAAGTAGATTCTTCACCACTAGTGCCACCTGGGAAGCCCAACTTAAATGATAGTCTCAATCAAAAATATCCTTGCAGAAATGTCCAGAATAATGTTTGACCAAGTACCTGTGTACCATGGCCCAGCCAAGTTGACACACAAAATTAACTGTCATGATCAGGTTTATTATTTATTTCCTCTGATGCTGTTTCAGGAGAAAAAATCTTCAATTTCTCCACATATCTTAGTGGAAGAGTTGTTCTGTCCCTGTCATTCTTAGAAAACTTACCAAAGGGGTTCTCCTTCTTGGGGCAATATGTAGGAGTGTTAGTAGTACTAGTACTAGTAGAAAAAAGTACTAGTATTAGTAGGGAAAAGACCACATGTTTTGGAATCAGACTTGAATTCAGATCCTGCTGACATATGATCTTCTTAAGAGTGTTTGTTTCAACTTTAAAGGTAGAGACTTTGTTTTATGGTGTCTAGCACTGTCATACTGCCTGGCACATAGTAGGTACATAATCAGCGTTAGTAACCTTTGATGTCCATCCCTGGTACTCCTTATCCCTTTCCTGTTCACTCTCCCCACACAGGAAGGTCCAGACTGGGATGATGGGATGGTATTTGTAGATGAACAGGGATTGTATAACTTATTTATAGGTAAAACCCTTCCAGTTAGCAGCGATAAAGGAAAGCTGAGTGATTCTGTTACAGACTGTAGTCTTTCCTGGCCCCTGCCCGGGCTTGCTGATGCTGTGCTCTCTTTGATTTGGAAAATCTCAATCTATCACCTGGTGAGATAATGACAGTTTATAAGTAACTAGAAACAGTCATTAAAGTATGGTTGCATGAGCCATGGCTGTGAAAGTTGAGAGGGGAGAGTATTCATTTTGCTTCTGCTTGGAGTGATTGCCCAAGCTTGTAATTAGTTGCAAGATAATATAAAACTTGAGGTTCCATATAAAAATTGTAAAGCGACTTATTTAGAAATTGTGTTAATTTGCCACAACATTGGTAACTTGAGTATGTTAACCTATCTATTTTTCTTCATGAAAATTATTGAAAATTTAATTGAAGAAGGCAGTTGAATTACTTCTTATAATTTAGCCTCTTTCCCACCTTTTGTTTCTTAAAATGTGGTTTCTTTTGTTCTTTTCAGTGATGAGAGAGGAATTCCCTTTTTGGATCACTTCTATTCCCACCCCCTTGATACTGATTTTAGAAATGTTCTTGGTTTTAATTCCAGACCTAAGTCATAGTTTTATAATTATTTTGGTAGCTAGTTATCTTGTTCTCTGATAAAATTCTTACTGTTTAAGATTTTTATTTATCCACAAAACAGTTTTCCATTTTTCTCAGTGCTTTTAAGTAATTAGAACCAAACTGCACGAGGACAAATAGTCCAAGGTCTTCAAATCATATTTGTTCTGCCATTTATTAGTTATTTGTATATTTTTCTGTGAATTATATTATGTGGAAGCTGTCTAGCCATTGTTATTAGGCTAAAATATGAAATAGCTTTGCTTGTTCTTGTAAATTTGTTTATGTACAAAACGTATATCATTTCCCCTAGGCAGAAATAGCTTTTAATGGCACTCTGAGGAAGAGAATAGCTGAGCTGATTTCTGCATTTTATTTTTAAACAAAAATGCAATAACCATTTTTTAGGGTGTATGTGCATTTCTTGAGACACAAAAATGTTCTATAAAAATTACCTTTTAATGCTTAGTAATGTTAAAATTGAGAGTTCATCATATATGAATGAATTGAGCTAGTATGTCAAATATTATGTTGTTACTGGTGATAATATTCTTTGAGATTAATATGATTACAGCATTCTATAAGTAATATTGTGAACATAAGTCAAGATTAAGAAATCACTTCTTATTCAACTGTTTATAAATACCTGTTTATGCTGCTAGCTGTTTGGAGAAGGATTGTATTCTGAATTGATTGGTAACAGTCAACAAAAATTGTTGAATATACTTAATATGTTTTGAGCTTGGGCTCTGCTGTGAGGTTATTATGATAAATAAGTCCTTGCTCCTCAAGACATTTATAGTCTTGTGAAGGAGACAGAGAAGAAAGCATTGAATGGTATGATAATGTATATAGCTATGTACGAAAGACAGCCATATATTATTTATTGTCCAAATGTGATTCTTTCCAGAATACAAAAGGAGTGAATAATAATTACACATATTTGAGAGGTGGAATATTTTGAGGTGTAGACCATTGCATAATCTTCTTTGTATTATACAGTGTCTAGGGAGACCATATACTTTCTTATCAAACTGGGACACTTTAATAGTGAAATGAATGCTGTCTATACTTGTGTGGAGGCAGCAGGCATAACCTAGGACTGACCTAAGGCAGCCAGTACATTGTCACCTACATATAACAGGGTGCAGAGGGGCTGCCAAGCCAGGGCATCTGCCTTCTTGAGGAGGAGTAGCATAAGGGAGAGATTTTTAGAGGAAGTGATGATGCTTGACACTCTAAATATGACTAACTAATTAGAGTTGGGGCCTCCTCAGTCCAGGGATGAGCATGTTTGAGATAATTGCAAATAAGTCAGAACAGCTGGAGGATCAGCAAGGGTGTGTGTGTGTGTGTGTGTGTGTGTGTGTGTGTGTGTAGTGTAAGACTGCGAGTGGGTGGCATTTGTATACTAAGGGGTTGGAAGCTGAATGCAGACTGTTGGGAGTCATGGAAGAACTGTGAGGGATGGATGACCTCATCATCACGCTGTAGTGCCTCTCTCCTACGAGTGATTATGGAAGGTTGGAGGAAGTTCGTTGGTTGTCCATGCTTTCTCTTTGATTCCCTGTGTTCTTTCCATAACCGTTTATCATAGAACTTTTCAACTAACTTCTACTTAACCAGCTTTCTGGGCTAACTGATGTTTTCCATTTGGTAGATAAAATGTACTAACTGTTATCCATGTGAGTGATTCTGACTCGCAGACTGTACTTTAGGAAGCCTTCATTATCATCCTGCCATATTGAGTTGTAGGCTACCTGGGAGTGGTTATGTACACTTCTAAACTTGTTTTTTGTCTACTTCTCGTCTTTCTAAATGTGTATTTAATCGAATATTAAGTAATTTGATGAAATATGAGTGTGAAAAGCAAGTTTTTTAAAAATAAAAATGTAAATTGAATTCTTTGGAGAGATTTGATGAGGATCACTTTAAAGTCTTACTTTTGAATTTGGTGAGGGTGGTATGGATGAGTAAAAGTGAACAAATAATCTAAAAAACTGCTCCAGTTATTCTTAGGGTGTTTTTAAGTTTTTGGTACGCTTTTAGAAAGCCAAACTGGCTGCCATAGCCAGTGCATTGTGCAGAAAGATCATGCTGGTCATTAATCTGCAGACCTAAACTCAAGGAAGAAGTCCTGGCATGATATCCAGAGGTGGGTGAATGAAAGCACTTCTAGATATCGTACATTAACGTAAACATGGTGAAACATGTATCAGTTTTCATGATTTCCCACCTAACTGCTGCCTTTTTCAATTAGTTGACAAGATCATAATCCGATTTGCTTTGGCTTAAAGGACATCTTCTTTTTTTTAATTTTATTTTTTATTGGAGGATAATTGCTTTACAATGTTGTGTTAGTTTCTTCTGTACGATAATGTGAATCAGCCATAAGTATGTGTGTGTATATATGTATCTATATCTCCTCCCTCTTGCATCTTCGTCCTGCTCCCTGCCCCCAGTCCCACTCCTCTAGGTCATCACAGAGCTCTGGGCTGAGCTCCTGGTGTTATACAGCAGCTTCCCACTAGCTATCTGTTTTACCCACAGTAATGTTTTCAGTGCTACTGTCTGAGTTTGTCCACCCTGTCCTTGCCCCGCTGGGTCCACAAGTCATTCTTTATGTCTGCATCTCTGTTCCTGTAGGGCATCTTCTTGTAGAGAATATCTGCTCTCTGCTAGGCACTAAGCTGATCGCCTAAATTATGTAGTAGGACAAGGAGCCTGCATTCTAGTGGAGAGATGGACAGCAAAGTAAACAGTTATGAATATAGTGAGAGAAGCAGTTTGGTAGAGGTGTGCATAGGGTACTGTTGGTATAGAGAAAGGGTCTCTGGGTTCTGGATACAAGTTAGGGAAAGCTTCTAGGAAGAGATGAAGCTCTGGCTGCTTTGAAGGTTTAGTAAGTGTTTATAGAGAAAGTTGCTGGTGTTCGAGGTAGCAGGAAGGCACAGGGAAGAATGGGAAGGCCTGCTATGTTTTATAGATCTTAAAGTAGTGTAGTACTGTTGGTACAAGGTGAGGTGAAGGCAGATTGGGAAGGCTTCTTTGTTTTGTAGACTTAGGACTTTGCATGCTTTTCTGAAAACTTACCAGTTATGGGAAGGGAAAGCATGGAAAGGCATGGTTGAATTTTTGTGTTAGAGAGACTACTTTGATGGAGGGTGGAAAGATGGATTGAAGAGTGGATGTGGAGATGGGAGTCGGGTAGGTATGAAGGAGTCCATGTAAACAGGGATAAGACAGGTGAATGTTTGTAAGGATGAGGGTTAAGACAGGCAGAGGGCAAGCTGGGGCAAGATGGATTAGACAGAAGATGATGGGTGATATTGCTTTTTTAATATATAAAATTACCTTTTAAATACAGACACTATTTGCTTCTGTTTCTTATCTGTGTATTTCTCTTTCTCTCTAAGAAATGGCCTTGCCTAGTACTTGGTTTATATACTCAGATACTCAGCAAATGAAAGGTGGTGAAGGAATTAGCTGGACACAGAGAGGGAGTTGATTTTTTTTCAGTCCAACAGCTGCAAAATAGGGTGGATGAACTAATGGGTTCCTTTGAGCAAAGACTATGGATCTGAGGATTGGGTCCAGGTATCTGCATCAGTGGGGTACGGTAAGGAGAAATGAGGAGTATGACCTGAGGAAAGTGTTGGGAGCAGGCCCACATCTGGAGAGCAGAGTAAGAGTGCTTTGGAGAAGTCGCCAATGAGATTAGAAAGATTTTAAGAAGTACAGAGGTTGAACAACCTTCCTGGTGGGTTGATAGATAAAGTACCGAACTCTGAATAATTCTGAGGAAAGCTAGTGGTGTTTATGGATCGAGACTGGGGAAAGAGCTCTTCAGGTCAGGGAAAGTGAGAGAGGTCCAGAAATGTAAAGACATTGGCAAATATTTATTTCTTAGAAAGTAGGTTAGTATTATTGTACCACCTCAAATATATAAGTCAGAGTTGTGTGCAAGGTTGGTAGCAGATTTGGAATCAGATTTAGGGGCCTAAAAGAACCAGAACTCTGCTTTAGCTGTCAGAATCTTGCAAGCTAAGCCGAGATTGTTAATATATCCACCCAAAATAGTCCAAGTATGCAGATTGCTGTTACCTTCTGTAGAATTACTTTGCATGGTCAGCCGGAAGTTCTGCTTTTTTCCTTTGCAGATTTTTCTGGCTATAGTATTTTGCCCTCTGATATATTAGATCTATAATGATCCTAAACAAACGCTCCAGAGTAATGCGCATGAATATTATTCTAAGTAGTAGACCAAATTAGTATTACTTTCAGTCTTCATTTACATTGCAAAAATAAGCGCTCATCAGTAAGATGTGTTTTTTTTTTTTTTTTTTTTTCTTCAGAAGGCATGGTGAGCTTCAGATGGTATTTTGGTAACTCTTATAGGACCCAGTTGATTTCAAGAAATAACTTTTTGACAGGTCATTGTAAATTAAAATCTTTTTCCTATTGGCCTAATGTTGTATACAATGAGATTTTGTTCCTGGAAATAGATATCACCTTATAAAATTACTAAAGTTAGTCATGAGAATGAATAGAGAGAACACACAATGTAAGTTTATGCAAATGTTAAAAGATATATTAACCAACATGGTAATAATATAAATGTGCCTTTTAGGGGATTTTTTTGCATGAATTAGACTGACTGTGGGTTCTTAAAATACCACTTCTTTGTATACGTATGTGTGCCGCTTAAAAAGTATTTGGATAGGAGTGGCTGTTACCATGGCTATTTCTTCTTCAGGGAATTTTTGCTGCTAAATCTACACTGACCTGACATTTGCTTCATTTGAGGTAGGTGTTGGGCTGGGCACGGCCAGTTTTAAGGACAAGTTTAGTTTTCTTTGCTCCTGTGTAAAGTAAGTTGACAAATGCTTGCACTTGAGCCATCCTATCAGGATGGAATGGCTAGAGATAGGGCTACGCAGTATTGCTGTTCTTTAGAAAGGATGGATTATGATTCTGATTATTTTTAAACAAGGTAGTATTTACCAGCTGAAAGGTGCTTTGGATTTTGTATTGTTATACTTTGACTTATAACTTTGTAAGTTGTGTCAACAAGATCAAGTTGTACAATTCCATATTAAATTCTCTGAAATGAAGATGCTGAACTAGATGATCTTTATGTCTAGAAGTGCCTTGTAGCTATAAAACGTCAAGCCTTTATTATGCAGTTCTTAATTTGCTACGTGAATAGTCAGACTTCTTACTTTTGTGAATGTTGTTCTGGGGTGTGAATTTACCATTTGTCAGACTTTTTAGAACTGAGACACAGTTTTATACAGCCACTTCCAGAGGTTAAATTTGTTCTGTGTTAGAATTGAGAGAATATGTATTCAGAGCATTTGACCTTGGAGTTATAGGTAGGAGTGTTTGAGAAGAGGGGAAAGGGGATGGGTGGGACTCATCATGACAGTTCATGAATTAAATTAGCCACCTACTCCATCAATGATAATTATGATACATCTTTTTTTATGCCGCTCTTCCTTTACAAAGATGGAGGCAGAGATTCCGTCCTGCCTGGAACATATGCTTTATCAGGAAAGGTGGTAGGGCTTTGTTCCACATATACTCATCATTTGGTCTCCTCTGTGCGTGGTATCATGTGACCGTGAGACAGATGGCCAGGAGTGCAGTATAGAATAGCACTATGTGGTGGAATATGTGATTGTATGACTAATCAGGACAGAATTAACTTTGACTAGAAGCCACACATTTGCATTGTCTTTGGCTATATATGTAAAGCCACATCTGTATGCATATATACGTATATAGCATATAGTGTCCTGTCATTGTGTGGGAAGATTTCAGTGCTTTAATTACGAAAGAAAGAAAGAATTAGTTGCTCAGTCGTGTCTGACTCATTGTGACCCGTGGACTGTAGCCTGCCAGGCTCCTCTATTCATGGGATTCTCCAGGCAAGAATACTGGAGTGGGTTGCCATTCCCTTCTCCAGGGGATCTTCCTGACCCAGGCATCAAACCTGGGTCTCCTGCATTGCAAGCATGTTCTTTACTTATGAAGGATAGTTGCATTTGCTGTTGTTGTTGTCAGTTGCTAAGTTGTATTCAACTCTTTGCAACCTCATGGACTGTAGCATGCCAGGCTTCCCTGTCCTTCACCTACCTTTCTGGAGTTTGCTCAGACTTATGTCCATTGAGTTGGTGATGCCATCCAACCATCGCATTCTCTGTTGCCTGCTTCTCCTCCTGCCCTCAATTTTCCCCAGCATCAGGGTCTTTACAATGAGTTGGCTCTTTGCATCAGGATAGTTACATTATCAAACTTCAAGGCTGAAAGAAATTCGCTGGGAACATAGTTTGCCATGACTCTACTGTGAAAAGGTGCAGATTTACAAGAGTAACAGAGAGAAGTTTACTATGGTTCAGGTTTGAACCACAGGTTGCTGCTTCTCTGTAAAGTCAGAAATACAACAAGGTGAAATTAAAATATAAAATATTCTGAACCGTTTGCAGAAATGCCGCTGAAGCATTTCCTGTAAATCACTTGGAATCCTATGTGCAATACTATCTACAAAATTTACCAAACAACAACAACAACAACAACAAAACCTTCTAAAATACTTCTTTTTCAAGTAAGAAACCAATGTATTTATATACACAAAATAAAATGAAACTGAAAACAACAGAAAATGTTAAAAGAATAGGGATATAATGAAAAGAGGGGAAATCCTAGAAGTGAGGACAAGGGATTTGAATATTAAGTAGATGGCAATATGAAGAATTCTATGTAAAGTATCAAAGTGGTTAAGTCACCACTGAATTTAGGTAGACAGGCAGAGGGATCAGAATAGAACATGAAGTGGGAGTCATTCCCCTCCCTTTCAACTATATTGCATACAGTGTTGGTTTGGCTCATGCTTACATTTGAAAATCCTTGTGCTCAGGTCCTCTACCCTGAGGAGCTCTGATGAGCTGAAGAGTGGCATCCTAGGGCAGAACAGTGAGGTGTAGTGATATTAGGGGTCTAGCGGTGGCTCAGTGCTGAAGACCCCGCCTGCCAGTGCAGGAGCCTTAGAGGTGTGGATTCGATCCCTGGGTTGGGAAGATCCCCTAGAGAAGGAAATGGCAGCCCACTCCAGTACTCTTGCCTGGAGAATTCCATGGACAGAGGAGCCTGGCAGGTACAGTCCATGGGGTCGCACAGAGTCGGATACGACTGAGTGACTTGGCACACAGACACAGCCCCCAGGTAAAGTCACCTGAGTTAATTTTTAGTTCAGTTACGTTGTCTCTTGTGTAACCACGGAGGGATTTCTTCATAACTGAAGACTGTTCCTTGGCACTTGATGATGCATGTTTGATTCCAAGCCTCTGTAGGTTCTTGAGTGTAAGTATTGTGTGCATTACCAGTGGATCAGCAGTCAAACAAGTGTTCAAGTGCCTGCCCAGCCTAGCCCCTGAAGTCTCCAGGATATTCATCTGTTCTTTGTTTCCCACACTTTTTGTTGTTGTTGTTCAGTAGATAAGTTGTGTCTGACTCTTTGTGGCCCCATGAACTTCATAACCTTTTGTGACTGTGCTTCAACCAAGTAATCTACATGGCTAGGAGCGCCTTTAGTTCAGTTCAGTTCAGTTGCTCAGTCGTGTCCAGCTCTTTGCGAGAGTAGGGAACTTGAAGTAATTTTTCTGTCCACACTGCCTGTGGCACAAATTAGGTGTTCATCGATTAATTGTGAATGAGAGAAACTTTATAGCTATCTGCCCGTAATTTAGTTCTATTAACATATGTCCTGAGTTCCAGAGTTGTTAGGTGTTAATTAGAATTACAAGTATATGATGTTAGTAGTTTGGTTTCATGCAGAACTATATACCTCTCATATAAACTGCTTTTCATAGAAAATTAGAGAAGTAACAACATCTTCTTTTTTCTTTTCTTTTTTCTACCTGACTTTTGAGGAGATGAAGATACTCAAGATGCCTACTAGCCTGACTCCTCAGCCAGGCCGTTGGGTGGTGTGGCCCGGATGACGCTGATTAGCTTTCCCTGTAAACTGGGGTAGCATTTTGGGTAGTTTGCCAAACCATCTCATTTCTTTTATTTTGAAGTAACTCTGAGAATTCGTTTTTTTATAGAAAAAGTTTAATATTGTGTATACTTATGTGTTGAGTATTTGCCTTGAGCATGGTGGTATTTTAGACATCTCTCATATGCTCAAGAGAGATTTGTTCTTCCCTTACCATTATCTCAGTAAAATGATGACAAGGCTTATGAGAGGGAGCAGATATCTGAGGTGTTATTCACTTGAATGGCATATACAGCTCCTTCTGCTCATGGAAGGGGTGCTTTGAATCTTAAGCATCTTCTTAACCGTACCCTGTGTCAGGGTGTGCACAGAGTGGTGTTTAAATCTGTTGATTTGTATTTTGCTTTTTATTTAAAGTATTTATTGGGGAATCTATTGCTTCGATTTTATATCGTTATGCTATTTTCTGTGTACCTTTTCCTTCTTTCCGTTGCATTTCTCTTTTCAATGCTTTCCTTTTATCAGGTGTAATTTTTCCTCTGGAGGCCTTGAATCTGCTGTCTTTGTCTTTTGTTGTATATAAACATCATAGGGTTGGAGTTGATATGATTGAATAATTTTTTTCTTTTTAGCAAAACTGAATTGTGATTCTGTTTCAGCATCAGAAATTCAAATCTGGTTTTATTTCAGGTGTAATGTGGTTATAGTTTTTGTAAGATTCAGACACCCTGGTTGATAGGTATCATTTTGTCACTAAATTGCCATTTTAAGTCTGCTTTCACCCAAACATCTCTGCATAGAATTCCTCTCATTGCCATCCACTTAATATTCAAATTCCTTGTCCTCACTTTAGCATTTACCCTCTTTTCATTATATCCCTACCCGGTTAAAATTTTCCGTTGTTTTCTGTTTCATTGGTTTCTTACTTGAAAAAGAAGTATTTTAGTAGGTTTTTTCTTTTTTCTTTTTTTTTTTGTAAATTTTGTACATAGTATTGTACATAGGATTCCAACTGATTTACAGGGGAAAAGAAAAAAACCCAGATAAAAGTAGAGAATCAAGAATAAAACAAAGAGGAGCCCAAATATGGAGACTGTACATCAGAGTTGATTGCTCTGTTTGTGCTTTGCATGTGATCTTGAATATCTTGTAAATCATAATGAAAATGAGATATACTCAGTTATCTGTTTCTGATGTTAAGGGCAAGCAGCACTTTTTACTCCAGAAGCAGCAAAACTTTGTTTTGTTCCTATAAAGAGAAAGTTTTTATATGGGACGCTGTCATGTCAGTCATAATAAAAACACCTAACATTTACTATGCAAAGGCAGGGCTTATAGGGGGTTATCTGTATTAATTCGTTTAGTCCTTAGGGTAGCCAGTCACTTTACAACGGCAGAAACCCAGACACAGCACACTTGAGCAGGGAGCCTGTGGCTTATGGGTGGACCCTGCTTGTGGCTGGACCCACAGCGGTTTGGCCCCCAGTGCCTGTGCTCTGTATGAGTGGGAGACTCGGTCTTTAGAATAGGCCCTCTGATAAGCTGTCTTCTGTCTGTTTTTAATCCTACTTAGAAAATAGTTTTTCTGTTAATGCTTTTGACTGAGTTTAGAACTGACTGCCATTGCATGGTATGATCAAAGTAAATTCGGGTTCTCAATTGAGACAAAACTGTAACATTGTTAGTTTTTCTTTGTTAATGTTATTTTATTGACTAGTCCTTGAAAAATTTCTATGAAGATGCTCATACTTAACAGATGGGGAACCAGAGGCAGAGTTAGGGCCATAAGATCCGGGTAAAGTAAGAGGTGATCCAGGAGTAATTTGAATGTAGAATTCTTTTCAAGCAACATTTTGGCCTTTTACTAGATGTACCTTTTATGTCCAGAGTAGAGCATTAGGCCATCAGTCTTTAATGGGTCTTTCCTGTAGCAGATTTACTGACAGATCTGTAAGTATAATTGAGTTGTAACAGCCCACCCTTAATAATTTAGACATCAAACACTTGCTTTGAACATGTTGTCCTTCGTTTAATCTCCTCTTACATGACCTTTAAGCTCTGTAACATATGGGATAAATTTGAGAGCTTCTCAGCCTTAACTGCTGAGATATATCCTGATTTTTATCATCTGAATGTTACCCCTCATGTTTATAAATTATTGTTAACTTTTTGTCAAAAAGATCTGGCCTGTGAATTCAGAACAGATTTGGTGACAGGTTCAGAAAATACTTTAAAACAAGTGTAGCCAGCGATTCACAGTACTTTTGTATTCTATTTAGTCTGTTATCTGAACTTTAGTCATTTTGGGGTCCCCTCTCGTTATGTAGATTATCTTTTAAAAATGCGTTTGTTTTGACAAGCAACACCTGTTAACAGGTTATTAAACCTTGTATTCCCTGGGATACACATTGGTGAACCATGTCACAAATCTCAACTCCATACCTCCAACCTAAAATAACATTTACTTTTTTGGAGTAATGAATGTAATTTTTTGGATTAGCAACAGGTCTAACAGAATATCATGTAGTAAAGTGTGAGAGTAATAAATGCAGAGGTTTGAGCTTTATAACATGTAGATTGTGTGCTCAAAAATAATGTAGTTTGTGTTTTAGTACATTATGGAGGGGTCATTTTCACTGCCTGAAATTAGTCATCTTCAGTTTGTTTTTCTCTGCCAAGGTAAGAGAGGATGATAAGGCCAAGCTACGACCTAATCATTATCCCTTTCCATAGCTCTTCTTAGAACACTAGTGAGCAAGGGCTTTGTATGGTCTAGAGGCCAGTGACAAGATGTGCTGGCAGATTCCAAAGCTGTGTTTTACTGGATATTAATTCTTTAGGGAATACTGTGAACAAATGGCCCTGTGGTTAAATATGTTTGCGTGCACGCATACTCAGTTGCTTCAGTCACATCCAACTCTGTGACAGTTGTCTCAGCTGTAGCCCACCAGGCTTCTCTGTCCATGGGATTCTCCAGGCAGGAATATTGGAGTGGGTTGCCATGCTCTCCTCCATTCTTTATGTCGTAGCTCCTTCTTAGAGAATCACAAGACTATCAGCCTGTTCAAGGCTTCAAGGAGACCACACTGTCACATTTTAAAAAAAATTCTCTTCCTGCCTTATTCTTTTTCATGGTATCTTTTAGCATTCCATGGCTGGTGGAACACACTTTGGGAAAAATTGTTGTACAGTTTTGAAAACAGAATTTTTCTTTCAAATTGCATTTCAAAGGCTCAGTTTCTCTTATTGCCCCTCCCCCATTGATTATCCCAGAAATCTGAAAGTTACTAATAATGGATGTTGGGTTATAATAAAGTGATTTCAATTAATGAAAGTACTGCTCTGATAAAGTAGTTTCAATTTTCAGTAAAGCTTGTTGCTATTTCATTTTAGAGACCAGGGACTTTGGATTTTAAATTTTCTTTTAATTTCTGAATCAGTTTGGATTATAGCATGCTATATTTTCTGTCTCATGATAACCATATTGCCATAAAATATAAGAAAAATTAGAAACATTCTGTTTTCCTGTTTAAATAGTTGAAAAGGGTGAAGTAAATATTTTAGGCTCTGTTTACATTTGGAAAAGGAGATTTGAACAGTAATCTCTACCCCTAGAGATAGACTTTTTGGATAATTAAGCCTAAATTTAAGTAGTTTTTTTCAATAACTAGGTTTAAGTGTTGCTGTATGGGTACCAGAGAAGGTAGTAGACTTTGAAGATACTTTCAGATTTTCCCAGCTATATTCTCCTATTGGTAATCATTAGTATGAGTGATCTTTTTATGAAGAGCCTCAGTTTCTTCTGCCGGAAATAAAAGTCTTATTAGATGACATTTTTAAGACTCTTCCAGCTCCTAAAATAATTTTCCTTTAATTCAATATCGAAAAGAAAAATTTCCATCCTTATTCCTTTTTTTGCCTGGAAAAGCTTTTAGCATCAAATCAGGTTTAGGTCAATAGCATTAAGGGAGTCTCTGTTTTCATCCTATTATTTTCTATCTTATTGCATGCATTGTCTTCTTTATTCTGTAGATTCAAATAGAACTATCTTAGTTGTGTAGGAAGTATTTATGAATGCTTATAAACAGGGAAACCCAAACAAAGATCATATGGAAAAAGTCATCAAAAGTACTTTACGCTGAAATAATTAAAGTTGTACGCGTGCGTGTTCAGTCATGTCCGATTGGGTCATGTCTGACTCATTGCAACCCCATGGACTGCAGTGTGACAGGCTCCTCTGTTCATGGAATTCTCTAGGCAAGAATACTGGAGTGGGTTGCCATTTCCTACTCCAGGGCATCTTTCCTATCCAGGGATTGAAACCGCGTCTCCTGTGTCTCCTGCATTGGTAGGCGAATTCTTTACCACTAAGCCACCTGGGAAGCCTCAAATATATGTGCGGTGCTTAGTCGCTTAGTCATGTCTGACTCTTTGTGACCCCTTGGATTGTAGTTGGTCAGACTCCTCTGTCCATGGGGATTCTCCAGGCAAGACTACTGGAATGGGTTGCCATGCCCTCCTTTAGGGGACCTTCCCAACCCAGGGATTGAACCCAGGTCTTGCACACTGCGGGTGGACTCTTTACTGTCTGAGCCACCAGGGAAGCCCAAGAATACTGAGGTGGGAAGCCTATCCCTTCTCCAGGGGAATTTCCTGACCCAGGAATCAAACTGGGGCCTCCTGAATTGTAGGCAAATTCTTTACCAGTTAAGCTACCCGGGGAAGCCTATATATATTTTATATATATGTATACACACACACACGTTTATATTTATTTCAAAGAATAACCTAGCAACTCAAAATAACTGAGTGCTAAAATTACTGAGGAGTGTGTGTGCTTTTTTGCATTGTGTGTGCTCAGTCGCTCATCACCAAATATTAATTTTGTAATATTTTCAGTTTAATGAATGACTAGCCCATAGTTGTTTCCATGACTTTGGGAAAATCATTTCTCCAGTTCTGAGATTCTTTGGTTCTTATATATGCTTAGAATTATCTGAATAAATTTACATATATAAAAGTAAATATAGGACCACATTTTTTTGGCCTTCATGTTGCTTGTTTCAGTTAATATATAGTATGATAGTTAAAGCCATTTAATGTCATTCTATGCCCATGTATCATCTTTTTAAATAGTTCCTTAGTGTAGATGTTATAATGTATTATTTATTTATCCTCAATTGATGGATATTTGATTATTTCCAATTTTTGTCCTAGTTAATATCTTGATGTATTTTGTGCACACATGTGAGTGTTCTTGTGGGATAGATTCCTATAAGTAGTGTTACGTCCTTTCTTGTCTTCCAAACTGGGTTGTTTTGGTCTCTCCTAAGTCCCCGAGCTCCCCATGGGTTCCTGTAGCATAGTCCCTGTAGCTGGGCCGTATTTTATTGTAAGTATGAGGCTGTCCTCTTCACTCAGGGATGGAGATTGTGATTGTTTATTGTGTCCATAGCACTGGGCACACAGTAGTTGAAAGTTAAAAAATACATTTGAACTGGACATCTGTGATCCAGTGGTTAGGATTCCACACTTCCAATGCAGTGGGCATGAGAAGTTCTGCATGCCATGTGCCAAAAAAAAAAAAGAAAAAGAACTTAACTTGAAACCAGCATCCGAATCTTTAAGTCCTGACCTGTAACTGTCTCTTTGCAGCCTTCTTTAACTCTCCAGTGGTTTCTTTCCATTGCATTTGGGTCATGACAGCGTAGCTCTCCTCATATCTGTAGCCATCATCATAAGGGGAGCTCCTCTGCTCTTTGGAACTTAAGTTTCAGACGCTTGGCGTGACCCAGTTACACGGGTGTGGCTTCTTCCAGAGTGAAATGCTTTACAGGTCTCTTGAGATAATTCTCCTAATTAGAGATCAGTGCATGAGAAGGCTTATGTAATTAGGATTAGGGTAGAGTGAATAGAAACAGGTTTGAGAGTCAGGTGTTTGCAAGCGTCTTCTCTGTGTTACACTCTAGTCACTGACTTAGGGCAGATGTATTGATCATTTCCTCATCTGATCTCTGTGAGACCCTGTTTCCTCACCTGTGAAAGGAAGACAGTGTTATATATTAAGACAGGGTTTTGGAAGGATTTAGGGAGGTCATAAGTGTGGAACGCCTAACTTGGGATTTGGATTTGGTAGGCACTTGGGAAATGTCAGTTCCCTTCCCAGGTACCTCCAGAGTTTCCAGCCTTGAGGGGAACTGACCCCACAAAATGTCCATCATGGTTCTCAATACCCTGGGATACTGTAGTAGAGTAGAAGATTGTTTTAAGTGTCAGATGTATCAGAGATTTTAGACAATTACTGTCTTTTTTTTTTGTCCCCATTTAGATGTATCCGGTATTTCTCCACTTTTTTTTTCTTGGTATGAATGTGTTGACTCTGGCATTGCTATCGTCACCAGGAGAAAGGTGTTCCTAACTTACTACCATTTGTCTTTTTTTTCTGTTACCCTCCCTGATGAGGTTTATTTGAAAAATTTTATTGATTTGTCCTGTTTCACAGTGAGTTAGATTACATTTGTCAAAAGATCAGAAATGGTCCTGGTTCTCATAATTCTCTTTTTTAATTAATTTTTTTTATTGAAAGATAATTGCTTTATAGGATTTTGTTTTCTGTCAAGCCTCAACATGAATCAGCCACAGGTATACACATATCCCCTCCATTTTGAACCTCCCTCCCATCTCCCTCCCCACCCCACCCCTCTAGGTTGATACAGAGCCCCTGTTTGAGTTTCCTGAGCCATACAGAAAATTCCCGTTGGCTGTCTGTTTGACATATGGTAATGTAAGTTTCCATGTTACTCTCCCCATGTCCATAAGTCTATTCTCTATGTCTGTTTTTCCACTGTTGCCCTGTAAATAAATTCTTTGGTACCATTTTTCTAGATTCTGTATATATGCCTTAGAATATGATATTTATCTGTTCCTTTCTGATATTTATGTTACTTCACTTGGTATAATAGGTTTTAGGTTCATCCACCTCATCAGAACTGACTCAAAGGCGTTCCTTTTTTATGGCTGAGTAATATTCCATTGTGTATATGTGCCATAGCTTCTTTATCCATTCATCTGCTGATGGACATCTAGGTTGCTTCCATGTTCTAACTATTGTCAATAGTGCTGCAATGAACAATGGGATACGTGTCTTTCAGTTTTGGTTTCCTCAGGGTATATGCCCAGGAGTGGGATTGCTGTGTCAGATGGTGGTTTTATTTCTTGCTTTTTAAGGAATCTCCATACCATCTTCCATAGTGGCTGTATCAATTTACATCCCCACCAACAGTGCAAGAGTGTTCCCTTTTCTCCACACCCTTTCCATCTTTTATTGTTTGTAGACTTTTTGATGATGGCCATTCTGACCGGTGTGAGGTGATACCTCATTGTGGTTTTGATTTGCATTTCTCTAATAATGAGTGATGTTGAGCATCTTTTCATGTGTTTGTTAGCCATCTGTATGTCTTCTCTGGAGAAATGTCTGTTTGGGTCTTTTTCCCACTTTTTGATTGGATTGTTTTTCTGTTATTGAGTTGTATGAGCTGCTTCAATATTTTGGAAATTAATCTTTTATCAGTTGTTTCATTTGCTATTATTTTCTCCCATTCTGAGGGTTGTCTTTTCACCTTGCTTATAGTTTCCTTGTGCAAAAGCTTTTAAGTTTAATCAGGTCCCACTTGTTTACTTTTGTTTTCATTTCCATTACTCTTAGGAGGTGGGTCATAGAGGACCTTGGTTTGATTTATATCATTGAGTGTTCTGCCAGTGTTTTCCTCTAAGAGTTTCATAGTTTCATCATTCTTGATCAAAGGCATTTTTAAAAGAAATTTTTATTGAAGTATGGTTGATTTGCAATGTTGTGTTAGTTTCAGGCATACAGAAAAGTGAATCAGTTATATATTCATACTTAAAACTAATCTGTAACTTTAATCAGGCCAATTGGTGAATAAACAATAAAACTACTTTGGAGAGCCTAAGTGAGCAGAGATAGAGTTGGTTGATTCTTCTCTAAGTAAGTTCTTTATGGGATACAGAAGTGCAGTATGCTGTGCAGTATGTAGTTCTGGGGATTAAAAGAGCTCTGGCAGTATGTTTTTTGTACAATCTCAGGTGAGTATCATGATGTTAAAGAGAGAGATAAATGCTCATTTTCCCTCCATACTGTGAAAAAAACTATATGACTTTTATGAGCAAATGTTTTATTATTTTTTTGCTGGTATAAAGATGTTAAGTCAGAATTCACTATGTATGATATAGATGAATCACTGCACAGGCTTTGAGGTGTAGTAGTTAGGATGATGGACTTAGAGGGAGAAGGTCTAGGTTTGGGATTCTGCTTTGGAGCTTGCTCATTGTGTAACTTTGTGTACATCTCTTCCCAGTATCAGTTTCTTCATCTAGAAAAGGGATAATACTTTTTCACAGTGTTGTTTTGGGATAAGAGAATATGTGAAAGTGTGTTAGTTGCTCAGTTGCTCTTTGAAACCCTATGCACTATAGCCAGCCAGCCTCCTCTGTCCATGGGATTCTCCAGAACGGCTACTGCAGTGGGTAGCCATTCCCTTCTCCAGGGGATCTTCCTGACCCAGAGATCAGACCTGGGTGTTCTGCATTACAGGCAGATTCTTTACCATTTGAGCCACCAGGGAAGTCTCTGAGAATATGTGAAAGCACTTTCTAAACTTGAACATTTTATCTACACGGATAGATAGAATTGTTAGTGTGCACGCATCTACTGAAGTGCTGATAGATGGTGGGCATATATTAAATACATGGTGAATAAATGCACCAGGGGAAAAGCTAAAACAGTCTGCTTAGCATAAACATTCAGGTGATCCATTTTTTCTTTCTTCCTTCTGTATATTCCAAGTCAAGAAAAGAAATATCTTCTAAAACCCAGACACTCGGCAGAGACATGATTTTGATGATCATAATAATAAAGGACTGCTCAATATCCCATTGGACTGTAGAGCACTTTAGTCAACAAAACAGATTGAGGAAGCAAGTTATTATATTATTAAACAGTTTACATGTTTCAATAACCAGCTAGTTATTGAATATAGACTATGTACTTAGTATTTCATCATTTAGCTACACCTTGATTGGAGCTTATCATGAGTTCCAATCCAGGGATTATATAGTGTCTAGTAGGGGCATGGGGAGCTCACCCAGCCCTGCAGCCTGCCGGATACACTCTGTCTCTTTACTTCCTCATTTACATGGTCCTTGACCTGACCTGGTTGCTGCTTGAAAGCTCCAAAGTGCAGGAGTGTGTTGTTAACTCATGTACCACCAGTTTTTGGTATGGTGCCCAGGACATAACAGCTGCTCAATAAGTACTGTTGAGTGATGGCTAGATGAAGGTCCTGACTTCACAGTGTTTGTGCAAGAAGGAACTTGCGCCATAACAGTCAAAGTAGCTGACCTTGATTAAATCCTACAATGTGTCATGTCCTCTGCTGAGTGATGTGCAGGCAATAACTCATTTCATCGTCTCATAATACCTCGAGGAGGCTACTCGTATTGTTCACATCTTACATGTGAAGAATTGGCATCTCAGAGGGGTTAGATAATTTGCCTGATGTCTTGTAGCTATCTCCTGTTTCTTCCTTTCTCCCATTCAGGAGGATCCAGAATAGCATAATCTTTGCTTTTTCTTTTCTTCTCACTTCTGCTGAGTTAACTTGAACTTAGCTTGTTCTGTCCAGATGTGCAGTACCCTACTTTATACTGTGTCCCTTCCCTTCTAACTCATTCCTGCTTATTCTGAAGAGTCTCTCCCTCTCTTGGTCTGTGAGCCAAGTTCAGTTCAGTCACTCAGTCGTGTCAGACTCTTTGCAACCCCCCATGGACTGTAGCACGCCAGTCTTCCCTGTGAGCCAAAGATGATGCTAATCTTAGCTCATAAACATGAGGTTGGGATTAATGTCATATTTGTCATAAAGGAAAAGGAAAGCTTCAAGCTTTAAAGGAAAATGAACTGTTCTGTTAGTCTCTGGAGTTCTTGAAAGTAATTAAGTCCTTTCTGAATCCCTCCAAACATCTTCATTTACTTTATTATCTTTCTCTATTGAAACCAGCTTCTCATGACCAAAATGTAAGATCAAGAAATAAATTATATGTAGAAGATTTTTGGTAGGTTCATAGAATTTGAAGATTGGGCTTATTTTATTTTTTTGATTGGGAAAAATATTTTATAAATTAGAAAGCTTAAAATTTAGGAAGCTGGAAGTTTTAGAGTATTAACTCTGTCCAGCATACCTTGCCCAGCTCCCATTTGTCTTCAAGCCATAAAAAGTCTTTCACAATGAAGAACATACCTCGTCCAGCAGCAGTGAAATCTGAGAAGAACTGAAAATTGAAGATTACATTATGCACACTGCCGCTGTGGTTCTTCTTTTTCCAGAAAGAATGAAAGATAAGTATCTTCTGCTTGATTTAATGTTATGTATGAAAGACCAACATTTTAAAAAAAACTTAGAAATATTAGGGCAAAAGGGAACATATAGGGACAAAAATCAAATGGAAGTAGAGAAAGGAAGAGGTTTGAAAAAAGGCAGTGGCGTTTAGCAGCTGTTGCAGAGATCAAATGGGACAAAGACTCAGAGGTAGGAACCAAGGAGCAAAGCAAAGATGGGTTTTGCCATGAACAGGTGGCAGTGATGAGAGAGTGTCCATTTAGCTGAGATGGAGTCTGGATGAGCTAGTGTAGCTCATCTAAACTTCAGTGAAGATGTGGACATTGGAATTATTTTTACATGGAATTTTAGCCCTTACAGTTAGTGTCTGTATGCCTACATATGAGACACTGTGACTTATTGTTCAATTTGAACCTCTTCAGTGTGCTCTTTTTAAGAAGTCATGGAAGTATGTTTGTATATTTCAGAAGGAGTTTAAAGGTTCCAGAAATACAAGTTGATACCTAATGATCAAACATCAATTAATTGGCAACTTAACTTCCTCCCCTCTTTTTGTCCCAGACTGACCATCTTCCCAAAATTAAAAGCCACTCATGTTTGTGGGATCTTTTATACTTTTGTTGGCTGGCAAGTATGAGAACCTAATTTTGATTTAAATCTTGATTTTTGTACAATTAAGTTTTAATTTCTCTGCATCTTTGAAATCTATAAAAAATCATCTTGATAAANATTGAAACCAGCTTCTCATGACCAAAATGTAAGATCAAGAAATAAATTATATGTAGAAGATTTTTGGTAGGTTCATAGAATTTGAAGATTGGGCTTATTTTATTTTTTTGATTGGGAAAAATATTTTATAAATTAGAAAGCTTAAAATTTAGGAAGCTGGAAGTTTTAGAGTATTAACTCTGTCCAGCATACCTTGCCCAGCTCCCATTTGTCTTCAAGCCATAAAAAGTCTTTCACAATGAAGAACATACCTCGTCCAGCAGCAGTGAAATCTGAGAAGAACTGAAAATTGAAGATTACATTATGCACACTGCCGCTGTGGTTCTTCTTTTTCCAGAAAGAATGAAAGATAAGTATCTTCTGCTTGATTTAATGTTATGTATGAAAGACCAACATTTTAAAAAAAACTTAGAAATATTAGGGCAAAAGGGAACATATAGGGACAAAAATCAAATGGAAGTAGAGAAAGGAAGAGGTTTGAAAAAAGGCAGTGGCGTTTAGCAGCTGTTGCAGAGATCAAATGGGACAAAGACTCAGAGGTAGGAACCAAGGAGCAAAGCAAAGATGGGTTTTGCCATGAACAGGTGGCAGTGATGAGAGAGTGTCCATTTAGCTGAGATGGAGTCTGGATGAGCTAGTGTAGCTCATCTAAACTTCAGTGAAGATGTGGACATTGGAATTATTTTTACATGGAATTTTAGCCCTTACAGTTAGTGTCTGTATGCCTACATATGAGACACTGTGACTTATTGTTCAATTTGAACCTCTTCAGTGTGCTCTTTTTAAGAAGTCATGGAAGTATGTTTGTATATTTCAGAAGGAGTTTAAAGGTTCCAGAAATACAAGTTGATACCTAATGATCAAACATCAATTAATTGGCAACTTAACTTCCTCCCCTCTTTTTGTCCCAGACTGACCATCTTCCCAAAATTAAAAGCCACTCATGTTTGTGGGATCTTTTATACTTTTGTTGGCTGGCAAGTATGAGAACCTAATTTTGATTTAAATCTTGATTTTTGTACAATTAAGTTTTAATTTCTCTGCATCTTTGAAATCTATAAAAAATCATCTTGATAAAAGTTGGGCTGCTATTTTTATTTTTAAAGTGCTCAAGGAAATGAGAGAAAACGACTGGATTTTTTAGCAAAACAGTATAGTTCATTGGAAAGAGCATTGACTTCGTTATGTAAGTTTCAGTTTTCATATTCTTGGGCTGAAGTTATTATTATTATTATTTTTGATCCTCAGTTTTCTCACCGGAAAATTAGGAATAACATCTGCCTCATATGGCTTGGTACAGTACATGAAAAATATATAAATGGCCTAGTTTGTATTTGATACATAAATTTAAGAAATCTGATTTTCCCCATTTCTGTCTTCTTTTCGGTAAGATAGAATATTTCTCTCTGATTCTTAATCCCTGAACTAGTCAGGAACTCAGAAGCCTTAATAGCAAGTTAGTTTCCCCAGGCCGTAGATTTCCCTCAGAGTTTAATTTGACTTCAAATTAGTTCACCTTCTGTATTCTACAACAGGAAAGAAGCACTTCCTAGACTTGGGTGAGAGGATAAAAAGAGTATGAACATATCTAGGAATAAGTCAACTACCTCAGTTAAAAGTCATCATAATTTAATAATTTGAAACAGAGAGATTGATGAGCTATGACCCCTGGGCCAAATCTAGATCTCTGTTTTTATAAGGCCCTATAGAACACAGCCAGGCCTATTTTTAAAGTGCTTTCTATGACCATTTTTATACTCTAAAGGCAGAATGAGTCATTGCAAAAGACATTGTATAGTCAGTAAAGTCTAAAATGCTTATCTGTTTTATTTGTAATAAATTTGTCAATTCTTCACCACTGAGCCACCAGGGAAGCCCATGCTAGATTTTTATAAAATGAGGTTGGAGTCATGTGTTGATAACCCAGATTTCTTGCATGGGATATGATTCTGAGAGAATCACGGAAGGCCAAATTGTGGCCTACATTTTATCAGAACTGGTATATATGTTTCATAAATGCAAGTTTGCTGAGTTCTTAGTTTGTTCTCTTTGTAAAATGCTTACCTCTGTCATTCCGTCTGTATGATGGTCTGGCCTGTATTCCACCCCTGTTTCCAGCCACACCTCTTCATTGAGCCAGTCCAGGCTTCTCTGTCCTCCCATCCAACTCGTGTATACCCTTTGTGGTCACCTGCCCCCTTAGATCTCTTTAATGACGTTTAAAGGAATCCATGCCAGCAGTTATTAACACTGTGTTCTTTACACACTGACTAAACATTTAACGTATAATTAATTACTGAAGGAGTTTGTGACTATAGTAGAAATATGCTCTTTCTCTCTCTCTCTTTATTGCTGTTGTTCTGGATTTGACTTTTGGTTGTTCAGATCAGCTAATTTTTACCCAAGGGAGAAGAGGACTCTCCATTTCCTAAACTTGCAGTTATAGTTAAACTTTGACTAAAACCAGAGTGATGACCTTGTGATCAGACATTTCTTTGACTGATTTGTTCTTTTGTAGAAATCCCAATTCCTTTTCAGAGCACTTTCTTTAGCCTTCATTTTTTAGTATACTTTGCTGGACTCTGATTCTTTTTCTCAAAATAGCAGATTATCTGGATTAGGTATTCTAGTTGCATCTGAAGAGGATTTTGAGAGCTATAGTAGAATTTTAGTTGAGTTCCATTATTTCAGGGTGTTGAGGGTAAGACTTTTTGATGTGTGGGTAGTTAGATTCCAAGGAGTCAAAAATATTGAAATTCTTAATCAAATTTTAAGTTCTAAGGCTAGATTCTTCACCCCGTTCCAGTGGTTTGATGGGATGGTCTGTGCTGTCCTAACTTTCATAAGATACATAGTATTTTAAACAGTCAGAGTAGGGTGATAGTAGAGGAGTTTAGGTCAGGTCCTCCAGCTCTTTGCAGACTTAAGTAACCTCACGTATGTTACTTAACCGCTTGTGCTTTTCTTTCCTCTTACAGAATGATGATGATTATATCTTCTTCAGTGGACTGTGAGGCTTATTTTCATG
This sequence comes from Neotragus moschatus, assembly GCA_006410615.1. NCBI lineage: Eukaryota > Metazoa > Chordata > Mammalia > Artiodactyla > Bovidae > Neotragus > Neotragus moschatus. The sequence continues at coordinate 1,705 of SJYA01000690.1, read as the reverse complement.
ACATATATAAAAGACAGGGATCGTAAGGTCAAACGAACATAGTGAGGGTTATCTGGATAATTTAAGTCTGAAACCTTGAGAAAACATTTTATGGGAGTGGAAGAACATATTTTAGAGAGGATGTCTAAATAATTTAAATTGATTCATTGTACTTGTTCCAATTCACTGAAAATTTTCCAACCTTTTATTTTGTTTTGTATGAAATTGGCATAAAACTGTCATTTTAGTCACTTCATGTTTATGCCCAGTTCACAAACATCCTCTTGCTATTTAGTCACAGTAAGGAGACAATTACATTCTATTAGATTGTATCAGTTGAAATAGGCAAAAATATTTATGAACATATGTTTCAAAATTTGGAAATATTAGAGGAAAAGAATCAATAAAGATGTAAATATGTTTTGTTAAAACAGTTTAAATCTATTAAATATTTTCTTAGTAATCTGCTGACATGCACAAAGCACTGTAAGTAAAAATAAAAGAACTCATTAACAAAGGGTTTGCATGAATACAGAATTTGGTTTTTGGATTTTGTTTCATTAGCCTAAATATTAATTTTAATTTATTTTACTAGATCAGTGGCTTTCATAGAATTAATTCTGGGAACTTGTAATCATCAGAAATCTAATATGATACTAAGATGGGTCATAGATTCTTTACAAAATTTAAAATTACACATGAAAAAACTGTATTGAGATTTTTCACAAACTAAAGTGATACCTAAACTGTAGCAAAGTTTTGAAAGCTTTTCTTCTCCCCTCTAGAAGGAGCATTCTAAAGCTCTCTAGGAATACCCTGGGTAACTTACACCTTAATGACTCTTGGAGAGCACTGGCCTTAAATTCTTAAATACTGAAGAAGAGTGGTGAAACAGTTTTTTGAAAGAGAAAAACATACTATAAGGTTTATCCATCTATTTCCAGTTTTGACTAGAGTCAGCAGAACCAACAGAAGATGAGGCCTGTGGGAGAGCTTTGCTGGGTTTAGATGGGGTCAGTTCAAGGGCTAGTATTTACCTTTGGTGGTTTGTGTCTAATTCTTTTGAAATTTTCAGTTGCCGTTTTGTTCCTACCCCCACAGATCATTGACATTCACCGACTAATGTAGGATGGACAAGGGACAATAAGGGGTGAATTTTATAAGACCTATTTGGTTCAGTGGTTATATTAAGAAGGCTAGTACTCAGATTTCTTGCTGGTTCTGACTCTGGTTGAAGTATGAAGCAGCAGATGGGACACCTTGCAGGTTAGCTCAGGGAAGGTCTTCAGAATAGAGGGTGAATGCTATGGCTCTCAAATAGAACACAAATGGGATTACCCAAAATNAAGACCTATTTGGTTCAGTGGTTATATTAAGAAGGCTAGTACTCAGATTTCTTGCTGGTTCTGACTCTGGTTGAAGTATGAAGCAGCAGATGGGACACCTTGCAGGTTAGCTCAGGGAAGGTCTTCAGAATAGAGGGTGAATGCTGTGGCTCTCAAATAGAACACAAATGGGATTACCCAAAATAAAAGGCTTATACCCAAAATAAAATACAAGGGTGTATATTGTCACCCTGTTTATGTAACTTATATGCACAGTACGTGATGAGAAACGCTGGGCTGGATCCAGCACAAGCTGGAATCAAGATTGCTGAGAGAAATATCACTAACCTCAGATATGCAGATGACACCACTCTTATGGCAGAAAGTGAAGAAGAACTAAA
>SJYA01000689.1:0-25851 GCA_006410615.1 Neotragus moschatus | reverse complement strand
CCCGTCTATTTCCCATGAGGTGATGGGACTGGATGCCATGATCTTTGTTTTCTGAATGTTGAGCTTTAAACCAAACTTTTCACTCTCCTCTTTCCAGGTACTAATTGTGTAGAGAAAACCTAAACTGCCCCTGTGTATCTCTTTTCCTCTCATACTACTATCACACTCACCACACTTCTGACACCAGATGTGTGGGTTTTTCCCCACAATGTGCAATCCTGGGACACCAGCTTTGTGTCCTACAGTTTAACTCAGTTCTGACACCCTTTACTTGGAGATAGCAGCAGATCCCACATGTTAAGGCCTCAGTCCTACCAGACTGCCCCTGCCCTCCACCACTTTAGATGCCACTCACAAGTGGTATTGTTGCAGGAAGGGGGGCCCCTTCTAGGCCCGAGAGTACTCTCTTATGTAACATGTGGAAATGAGTTGTGTGAGGAGACACATGCTGACGAAGCGAGAGACTTCATTGAAAAGAGGTGCTCAGACGGAGAAGAGCAGGGGACGAGAGCCCAGGAGAACTTCTCTGCCATGTGGCTTGTGGGTCTTACGGTGATGGATTAGTTTCTGGCTGTCTCTGGCCAATTGTTCTGACTCAGGGTCCTTCTGTGGCGCAGGCAATGCTCAGGCAAGACAGATTCCATCAAGGACTGTGGGAGGTGGTGGGAGATGTGGCATCTCCTTTTGACCTTTCCCCCTGGCTTACCAGGACCTCCTATCATAAAATAACTCATGCAAATCGTTACTGTGGTCCCTGGCCAGGTGGGCAGTTCTAGTCAGTGTGTTAGGTTACCCACAGCCCGCGTCTAACTTGGCTATGAATCAGAATTTCTCAAGAACTCCTCCCCTTTGGATTTATTTGCTAGAAAGTTACAGAACTCGGAAAAACACGTTTACCAGTTTATTAAAGGGCATGATAAAGGGTACTGTTGACCATCCAGATGGAAGAGATCTGAAGGGCAAAGAACGTGGGAAGGGGCGCAGAGCTTCCACACTCACTCTCCCAGCACCTCCACGTATTCCACAACCTATGCTAGAAGCTCCTAGAACTCCATACTTTGGGATTTTTTTTTAGGCTTCATCATGTAGGCATGATGGATCTTTAACTCCATTTCCCTCCTCTAGAGAATGGGAAATGGGTTGAAAACTCCACACTTTTAATCATGCCTTGGTCTTTTTTGGTGACCAGACCCCATTAGAGAGCCCACCAAGAGTCACCTTATTAGAACAAAGATATTGTTATCCCTCAGGAAATGTCGAAGGATTTAGGAGATTGGTGTCAGGAACTAGGGTCAAAGAGCAAATACTAGAACAAAAGATGCTCCTAGAGCTCTTATCACTTGGGAAATTAAAAGAGTTTTAGGAGCTCTGTACCAGGGACTAGAGGTAGAGACCAGTATATTTTCTATTATCTAACATTTACTAACACCTATTATAAGTGGCTTATAACTATTAACTTCTCTAATTCTCACATAACACAAGAGCTTCGTATGAAAAAACTGAGGCACAAAAAGAATGAGTTTCTTGATCAAAGTCTCATAGCTATTAAACATTAAAATTTGAACCCAGCACTTAAGCACTGCCTTCTTCCATCTTACTTAGATCAAGTACTCTCACATTAAGCACATATTCTTAGTTAAGATGTTAGCAGTCTTCCCTGTACTCAGCAGCTTCCCTGGTGGCTCAAATGGCAAAGAATTCTCCTGTAACGCAGGAGACCCAGGTTTGATCCCTGGGATCACAAAGAGTTGGACACAACTTAGCAACTGAACAACAATAACAACCTTACTTATCAAAAGCGAATAGCTCACCAGCACCAGGGTTTTAGCAAAATTTGAAATCTTTCTTGAGCATGTTTCCCTTTCCCTTCGTTTGCCCATGATTTCCCTTCTTCTGTCCTCATCTACCCCTTTCCCTCTTCCCATGGGCTTCTCCCAAGCCCTGGCCCCACAGCCCCATTGAGGGCAGCCTTTCCAACAAACTGACCTGTTCCTTCTTTTTTCTGAATCTAAATTGCCTCCACTATTGCCTCAACTATTATGAAGAAAGCCCAGTAGTATTTTATGTCTACAGAGGAACCTGTGGCTTAGGCCAGGGCAACAAAGTCTGGTCAGAACCTGAAGGTGACTGGGACTTCCCTGGTGGTCCAGTGGTTAAGACTCGAGCTTCCATGATCCCTGGTCAGGGAACGAAGATCTCACCTGCTGTGTGGAGCAACTAAAAAAAAATGGAAAGACTTTGAAGGTGATTGAGAACAGTGAGTTCCTTAAGGGCATTTTCCCTATGGCTTACTCTGACCTGGTCAGAGAACAGTGCAGAGGGCAGACGAGACATCGTGGATGCGGAGGAGTGGCCACGACTGTCCACTTTTTCTCAGCTCCCTACATAGTGTACCTAAGACTCGATGGGATTTCCTAACTACAGTGAAACAGCAGCAGAGCCGAGGAGCCCCACACAGGGGCCCGCTGCTCTGGCTGTGTGCGGTGGGGAAGGGGTCACATCACAGCTGGAGGGCCTGCCCGTCTCACCTGCTTGCAGATGCTTGCTGTTCTCATGCGCATGCTCAGTCGCAGTCGTGACTCACTGTTTGAGACTCCATGGACTGTAGCCCACCAGGCTCCTCTGTCCATGGGATTCTCCAGGCAAGAATATGGGAGTAGGTTGCCGTGCCCTCCTCCAGGCGATCTTGCCAACACAGTGATTGAACCCCTGTTTCCTGTATCTTTTGCATTGCAGGCAGATTCTTTCCCCATTGAGCCATGGGGGAAGCCTGCCTGCTACTCTACAGTCATTTAATTCTATGTTCTAACTTTCAGGGCCTACAGAGAAACTTACCATAAAGCTAATAACGTTTAAACTTCAGGACTTCTCACATCCCAGGCCCCTGAGAGTGGTGGGAGTTGCTTGGAGTTGTAGCCGGTTCCAGGTGGGGAGGGGAAGCTGCTACAGTCAAGAGGCATGTCTCTGAAGGTATAGTTCCCTAGAGACCTCAGAAGAAAGGGACTTGAATTTCCTAAGCTCCAGGGTTTTACCGTGATTTCTCATTCTAAGTAAATAGCCAACTTTGTGCCAAATTTATATTTGTGAGTCTGCTTTATTTGTTTGTTTGTTTTGTAGAGGGCTCACAAAATTGCACCATGATCGGGGCCCACAAAAATGTGGAGTCACACCTGGGGCCTGCCTGGTCCTTATTGTTTTAGCTGAACTGAAAAGGAAACAAGTTTGCTGGAAAGGGATTTGAGAGCAAGCAGCCTGGGCTTCCCTGATGGCTCAGATGGTAAAGAATCTGCCTGCAATATGGGAGACCCAGGCTCGACCCCTGGGTTGGGAAGATCCTCTGGAGAAGGAACTGGCAACCCACTCCAGTATTCTTGTCTAGAGAATCCCATGGACAGAGGAATCTGGCTAGCTAGCGTGCAGGGGGGTCGCAAAGAGCCGGACACAACTGAGGAACTAACACACACACATAGCCTGTGCTGGAGTCTGTTTGCCCCTCCAGGCCCATTCTCCACCCTTCTAGCTAAGGAGACTCTCCTTTTTAGCTATGTCCCTGGCTCCCTTGCCACCTAGCTTGGGCCTACCAATGGGGGCACCTACAGGAGGTGGGAGGACTGGACAAAAGCACTTTAATTCTCCTGGCCTCTTCCTCACCTGGCCATGGGTTGGCAGCAGGGCAGGTTTCATGGTGTGTGATGTCTGCACTCAACAGGACCCCATGCCCAGAAGGGCCCTGCACTTGACTTAATGCTTTGCTGCCTCATTTTGAAACTCTTAATTTTTTCTTTGAACATGTGTTTCATTAATAAAGCCTGATATGTGAACAGAGGAGAGACACACGACACACGTCTACCATTTCCAGTTGCCCCATTTGCACACAGCACTTCCAGTGCCCCAGGTGGTGCTAGTGGTAAAGAACCTGCCTGCCAATGCAAGAAGACGTAGGAGATTCAGGTTCAATCCCTGGGTCAGGAAGATCCCTTGCAGGAGGGTGTGGCAATCCACTCCAGTATTCTTGCCTGGAGAATCCCATAGACAGAGAAGCCTGGTGGGCTACAGTCCATAGCGTCACAAAGGGTCAGACACGACTGAAGTGACTTAGCATTCACAGGTATAGGATTCTTGTGCTTCAGTGACGTTTGGGAGTTTATTGAGAACCAAGCAAGATCAAGGTAAACCTCTGCAATTAATTAAGCCCCAAATGCCTCTCTTCCCATCTGAACCAAAACTTGCTTCAAAGTCATTAAAAAGAAGAAGGCAGCCTCATGCTAAGAAACCCAACCAACCAAGGAGCTCTATCCTTTCTTATTCACGCTACTTCCCTATATTTGCCAACTGCTAACACTAAAAAATAATGCCATCGAAGGAAAGGGAAGATGCGCAATGCACAGTTTCTTTTCCTTTCAGTCCCTCTTTACTCGTTACTAAGCCAAAGGCACAGTGTTGGCACAATGCATATGTATGAAGAAGTGAGATGCAATAGCTGAGTTCTTTTTGTGGAGTGTCCCCACTGTTCTGGTAAGAAAAAAAATTCATGTTATGTATGTGTGTGTTATTGTTTAGTCATATCCAACTCTTTGAGACCCCACGAACTGCATAACACCAGGCTCTTCTGTCCATGGAATTCTTCAGGCCAGAGCTCTGGAGTGGGTAGCCATTTCCTTTGCTAGGGGATCTTCTCAACCCAGGAAGCGAACCTGGGTCTTCCGAGTTGCAGGCAAATCCGTCACCTTCTGAGCTACCAGGGGAGCCCAAAAGTGTGTGTGTTGACAGGGCATTATCCTATTGGCCTAACATAACAGCAGACTGTATTGCTTATGCAAAGGCATTAAAGAGTTAAAATATTTTAAATGCACCTAGATTTGACCCTTCATTGTCTTCCTTCAGAGATTAAACTGATTCCATAGTTAACTGTGACTGCGTCACTTAATTCTAAGAAATACGTCTCTTCAAGCTACTTCGCACACTGGTTTCATTTGATTTCGACAGGTAAAACATTTGCAGTACCAACCAAAGGGAAGTAGAATGACCTTAAACCGAAACAGTTCCTCAAAAAACAAAGATTATGTAGTTCTGTGTGTTTACTTGAGATACTTCAACACCAGTAAAAAGCATACAAATACACACATCCCTCAGCTAGCCAGTATTTTAATACACGATACTGTTATATAAACAAAATGCTTTCACGATCTGTTACAACCTAAAATAATACATCATACAATTTTCAAAAATGTGCTCTTTGCCTTCTAACCTGTGCTGTTGTTGAGAACTACCTTTGCTGCGGCCAGTACATGTGCCTTTTTTAATGGCTCCACGCTTCTTCTCGCCACATTTATCCAAGACTTTTCTGCTGATCGGTGAACAAAGAGTAAACAGTTCAGATGCACCAGTAGGTTGTGACTTGTCTCCAGACGAAGGTGAGGCTTTTTATATTTTTAAAAATAATTTTATTTAGTTAGTTAGTTTTGGCTGCACTGGATCTGCATTGCTGCCTGTGGTCTTTCTCTAGCGGTGGCGAGCGAAGGCTATTCTTCATTGAGGTCCATGGGTTTCTTATTGCGGAAGCTTTTCTTGTGGAGCCACGGGCTCTAGATCGCGGGCTCAGTAGTTGTGGGCACATGAGCTTCGCTGCCCTGAAGTGTGGGAACTTCTTGGGCCAGGGATCGAACCCATGTGCCCTGCATTGGCAGGCAGATTCCCAACCACTCGACCACCAGGGAGGCTACAGTCAGCAGAAGATGCGCTTTAGAAAGCCACGGGGAGCCCTGCGCTTTCCCGTCTTCCTTTGCGAGACCCTAGTATACAAATACAGCACGTCTCACCCTCAGGCTCTGGACCCGGCCACCTCGGCTTCCTGGTCTACCCTGTGGTGCACTGATGCTCACGCCAGCGGGGACACCAAGAACCCCGACTCCAGGCTCCTATAGGCGCCGAGAGCCAAGTCAGAACGTTTGAATCCACCGCCAATGTTATGTATGGATTATGAAATACAAATTGTATCATTTTGTGATTCTTCATCCAAGTTAAATGCTCTTATACTGCATTTAAAATTGACGCTGCACAATGTAAGCAGTAAAGTTTGTACTAATCACTTAAACTTTTAATGTTTTCTTTATTTAAAATGGTGTGAAATAGAAAAAAATGTAAAACATGACCCATCAAGTGAGAGAGAATGTGAGATGGTGAAAGAAAAGCTAAAGTTTTAGATTTCCAGATCTTCGATTAGTTTTTTGTTTTGTTTTTTTTTTTGATTTTTCAGTTTGCCCTGGGCTTCACAAATTTATGTACTGGGTCATAGTTAATGATTCTTCCACCCAAGGCTGCAGTTCCTGATGGTGGCCCTTCCCTGTAGTCATAGGCCTCCCCGGGCACCCAGAGATGATCCGTCTCCCTTGCACCTTCAAGCCCACTGCTGGTAGTACCTGCCGCTACTGCCAGTCTGGTGGGGGGAGGTGTGGAAGGAGATATTACCTTCTCTGATTTTCCTTTATCCTCTGCCCAGGCCTTTAAATGTAAATCACTTTCACTAGTCCTTCTTTCCTGGTAGCTCAGACATAAAGAATCCGCCTGCCGATGTAGGAGACAGGGGTTCAATCCCTGCATCGGGAAGATCCCCTGGAGAAGGAAATGGCAGCCCACTCCAGTATTCTTGCCTGGGAAATCACACGGACAAAGGTGCCCGGCCGGCTTCAGTCCAGCAAAAGAGCTGGACCCAAGTGAGTGGCTGAACAACAAGATCCTCTTTGCCATGCTTCCATTCTCATATATCTTAGGCTAGACAATTTCAAACATAGACAAAAAAAAAGAGAGATTGGTATAACGNCTTGCCTGGGAAATCACACGGACCAAGGTGCCCGGCCGGCTTCAGTCCAGCAAAAGAGCTGGACCCAAGTGAGTGGCTGAACAACAAGACCCTCTTTGCCATGCTTCCATTTTCATATATCTTAGGCTAGACAATTTCAAACATAGACAAAAAAAAAGAGAGATTGGTATAACGGATGCCCGCATACCCACTGTCTGGGGTCAGTGATACTTCTCTCACTTCTTTGGCGTGTGCCATCTGTTTCTGGCTGGGATCCTGACTGATATAGGGCCTCCCTACCCACTTGAACTACTATTCAGTCATTACACCTCCATCTTCAGCTAGCACAGACACATGTCAGACTATTTCTGAGAAGAACCAAATGAACATTGCCCCACAGGTTACAATAGGGCAAGTGGCTTTACACATATTTCCTGCCTGTTCAGTGCAACTCGGCTGTCTAACTCCGCCCCCCCACCCCCACCCCAGGCATTCTGGCTCATCCAGGCTTTGTTTTGTGCCCAAAGCTGCAAAGAGATGGCATACTTGGTGGCATTCAAAACAAGTGAATGACACTAATCAACAGTATATTTATTCCCACAGATTAATACATGCTGGTCATTTCACTCAGAAGAGAACAGGAAACACTTGGAAAGAATTTTTCTTTGTGAGGTGGTCCCCTTTGTGAATACAGTCTGTGGGGTCGCAGAGTCCGACGTGGCTGAGCGCGCATGTGCAAGCCTCTTTGCGAAAGGATGGATCACGCGGTCGTAGATCAGCAATATATTTGTCTTACACAACTTCAGGAAAATAATTTTGTCATTAATGAGATTTGCTAGTAAAGCAGAAAGGTCATATCCACAAGGATAGAGTCGTCTGTAATATGAGACCTGTGTCTCTTAGCAAGAAAAAAGAATCACTTCAGATTTAGTCTGTTTATTAATAGACACAATAAAAGTAATAGCTATACGTGGGTATTTGGAATTAGACTCTTGTTCATCACACCTCATCAGGGATACCATAGAATTGCTTGTATCGATGGGAAGATGGAGAAGGAAGGGGTGGGGAAAGAACTAATATTTATTGAATACCTTCTTTGTGCTGTAAGTGCCCTCAGGTTTATTATCAACCTAATCCTCATGGCAGTCCTAAGAGGTAGATGTTATTATTCCTGTGTTATGGAGGAGGAAAGTGAGGTTCATGGCAGATAAGTTGCCCAAGGGCCATAGTTACATGGTAATTAAACTAACCACTATTTATGTATGGCTATGTTTGACTCTGGCTTCCTTTGTGGCGCTAGCGTAAAAAACCCACCTGCCAACACAGGAGATGTAAGAGACGCGGATTTGATCTTAGCCTGTGCGCCACAACTCCTGAAGCCTGCATGCCCTCGAGCCCATGCCTGGCAACAAGAGGAGCTGCCACAGGGAGAGGCCTGCACGCTGCAACCAGGGAGTAGCTCCCGCTCCCTGCAGCTAGAGAACCTGTAACCCGGTCTCTTACAACCTTACAGGGTCAGTGTGGCAACCTACTCCAGTACCCCTGTCTGGAGAATCCCATGGACAGAGGAGCCTGTCGGGCTGCAGTCCATAGGGTCCCAAAGAGTTGGACACTGAAGCGACTTAGCATGCGTGCACGCATGCTTGACTCTGTGCAAAGCACTTTACATTGCAATGTGTGAAACTGAACCCTGTGTGGAAAATCATTCTATGCCCATTATACAGACAAGGTGGGTTAAGCATCTTGCCGTGGTCATGTCAATAACACTGGCAGAATCAGAATTCTGAGTCAGTTCTGGCTGACTCAAATCCTTGTTACTTCTCCTGGCTCCCAAAGGAAATGGGTACACTGTAACAACTTTTTTGTTGCTCCGTGGCATGTGGGATCATCCTGGGCCAGGGACTGATCCTGTGTCCCCTGAATTACAAGGCGGATTCCTAGCCACTGGACCACCAGAGAACCCCTTCTTTTTCCGTCTTGGGCTTCTCTTCCTCTTTACCAACGCCCATTCCATCATTCTTGTTAGATCTTTCTCTCTGATAAAGGACATGAAAGAAATGTGAATAGACAGGTCCTTTGTTATCATACTTCATCGTGCAATCGGTCTCAACAGCAGGCCTGTTCTTCCCTTCATCATTTTCTTATCTAACATAATTTTCTTTCATTGTTTCTGGATGTGTTCACTAAAGTACTCCCAAAATATTTTAAGATGCAATGCATTCCTCACCACATTTTTAAGTTGATGCCTAGAATTTTTATCATATCAAGCTACAAATATATATGTACAAATATATATATATGTTTATATATGTCCCAGCACACTCTAAATAATGACATTTAAAAATAAACTGTCACATCACTATTTAATATCTATCCAGTTGAATCTAAATAATATACCAATTTGATAACCCATCATACTTTTAAAATACACATAAATAAGTTCTTATTTGTTGCTGTTGTTGAGTTGCTCAGACATGTCCGACTCTTTGCGACGCCATGGACTGGAGCACGCCAGGCCTCCCTGTCCTTCATCTCCTGGAGTTTGCTCAGACTCACGTCCATTGAGTTGGTGATGCCATCCAACCATCTTGTCCTCTGTTGTCCCCTTCTCCTCCTGCAAATGACATAACAATTTGATGCCCCATCATACTTTTAAGATACACATAAATAAGTTCTTCTTAACCCATCAGAAATTTTCTTTGTTCGTTTTTCTTCTTGATATTGTATTTCCATTCCATTTGCTAATATATTTTATACTTTAAAGTATTTCATGAATAACGTACTTCTATGCATTTTTCACTTTCATGCATTGGAGAAGGAAATGGCAACCCACTCCAGTATTCTTGCCTAGAGAATCCCAGGGATGGAGGAGCCTGGTGGGCTGCCGTCTATGGGGTCGCACAGAGTCAGACATGACTGAAGCGACTTAGCAGCAGCAGCAGCATGCATGTTAAAAACATGGAAACATGGGAAAAAATGGGAATAATTTAAAATTTTTATGTGATCATAAGATTCTAAGTGTTAGAAACTTCTACACAATTTCTCAGAACAGCATAAATATATTGCAAATATTGATGAATTATTATTAAACCTAAAATGTAAAATTGCAATGGAATTCCAGTTCTTCATGAGACAAGTAAAGCCTTTTTTCCCCATGTATCCAGGGATAAATATACAGGAGTCAGCATCAATGCTGAATGTGAGGTTTGGCAAATAGTTGCTAAGAAGCTCTTCACCCAAATAAGTGAATGGGAGCAATGGAGTTTTATTATAGAACAGGACTCCATTCTTTGGATTCTTCTCAGTTATATACCCCAAATTACATGGCAATACATCAAGATTATTTTTGGTAATCTGTCATCTTGACGACTTAATTAGGTGTTCTTCCTCTTTGTGGAAAGCAGAGAATTGGAGTCCATTTGAGTAGCAAAGGATTAAGTACCCTATTATTAGAGTCATTCGACTCTCCTTTCTTCAGCACCCTAGAGGCTTTTACACCCCCAGGCAATGCCTAGACAGCATATTAAAAAGCAGAGACATCACTTTGCCGGCAAAGGTCCGTATAGTCAAAGGTATGATTTTTCCTGTGGTCATGTACCAATGTGAGAGTCAAACCATAAAGAAGGCTGAGATCCCGAGAATTTATGCTTTCGAACTGTGGTGCTGGAGAAGACTCTAGACAGTCCCTTGGACTGGAAGGAGATCACACTAGTCAATCCTAAAGGAAATCAGCCCTGAATATTCATTGGAAGGACTGGTGCTGAAGCTGAGGCTCCAATGCTTTGGTCACGTGATCCTGGGAAAGCCTGAGGGCAGGAGGAGAAGAGGATGACAGAGGATGAGATGATTTGGTGGCATCACTGACTCAATGGACATTTGAGCAAACTCAATGGAATCTGAGCAAACTCTGGAAGCTAGTGAAGGACAGGGAAGCTTGGTGTATCCCTGGGGTTGCAAAGAAACATGACTTGGTGACTAAACAACAATAACAATGCCTTAGCAGGTTTGGGGTGAGTGTGAGGTATGTCTTTCTATGATCAGTTGATAAAAGAAATTGAGCAAAAGAGATGGGAAAGGAGAAACAGCCTGAAGTCTGGACAACAGGAGCTTTCTTGGGTCAATCCATTCTAGGGAAGCTTATCTGAAAACGGATTCCCTTGAAACAATCTGTGCCCACTTACCCATTGGTTATTCTTCCTGTATCTCCCCTCCTCTGATTGAAGACCTTGGTGTCTAGCATTTGTTTTTCTAAGCTTTGGTTCATTTGGCACTTTAGCGTCCTAGCATTGCTGATAAGCTCTATGGTTAGCCTTTTATATTTGTTCTGTGAAGAGGGCCTTTTCTTCTCTCCATCTCTTGTACATATTTTCTCAAACTTTAAGGTCTTCTGAAAGCTCCTATAAGGTCTTATAAGTAAGGTAACTCAATGAACACAGATATTTAACTATCCCGGCCAATCTAATAGAAAAAATAGAGGGAGGGAGAAAGAAAGAGGAGGAAGGGGCTTCCCTGATGGTCCAGTTGTTACGACTCCACCTGCCAATGCAGGGGACGTGGGTTTGATCCCTGGTCCAGGAAGATCCCACATGCCGTGGGGAAGCTAAGACCATGCACAGCTGCTGAGCCTGTGTGCCCTACAGCGCATGCTCAGCAACAAGAGAATCCTCTGCAATGAGAAGCCCGAACACCACAATTAGGGAGCAGCCTCTGCTTGCTGCGCCGAGAGAAAGCCCAAGCAAGCAACAAAGACCCCATGCAGCCAAAAATAAATAAGTACATAATTTTTTTTAAGAGAGAGGAGAGAGGGAAGATGACAAATACTGTTAAAGATACAGATGGGATTTTAAATGATAAGAGTCTGATTCCATATAGCGGGGCTGAGCATCAGGGTGCAGTTATTCAGCTTTCTCAGGCTCACACAGACTTTGACTGGATGTCTCCATTCAACAGATCTTCCTCATTTTGAAACTGAGCAGGGCAGTTTCAAGAAGACAGGCACGAAGGCCTTTCTTTCCCCCATTGCTTGTAGGCAAGAAATTATGACTATCCAGCTATTATGACCTTCTCTGAGTTCCAAAGGGCAGATCTGAACAGTTCCTAACCAGGGGAAGGGCAGCAGAAAAACCAGCTGAGCTGAGATTAAAGGGGCCAGAGAAGTTCCTCAAGATGAGGAAACCGCCTGGGACCCTGCTCACGTGCTAGTCTTGTCAGGGACCCCTGTTAACAGTTGACTCACTGTTATAAAACCCTCAAGTTCTTTGGAGTGAAGACACACGGCTTTTTGAGGCAGAAGCCCGGTGAGTCCCCCTTTGCTTGGCAAATCAATCAAACTATTTTTTTCTCCTTCGCGAAAAACTTCATCTCCAGGATTTGATTCAGCACCAGCTTACAGAGAGGCCTAGCTTTCGGTAACACTTATCCCTAGCACGAGTTCCCCCAACTCATTCTTAGTCACAGGCTTTGGTGATTGATCCCATCTTAGCCCTATTCTGACGTGGTCATTGACCTAGGCCAGTGTATCCCATATTCTGTAGGAATTGATTGGTCTGAGATAGCACATAATTCAATCCAGGAGATTTCCCCCAGGCTTCTAGGGAGAAAGAAAACATAAAAAATTCAAATATGTGTTTTGGCAGAAGCTACTGGCAGAGATGCTTCCTTTGCTGCTGGACAAGAAGGGTGAGAACAAGCCCCAAGCATCTCCAGTAGCCGTCCTGCAAGCACGAGGGCTGTTGTTATTCTGTCCTAAGTTGTGTCTGACTCTTTGAGACTTCCTGGACTGTAGAATGCCAGGCTCCTCTGTCCATGAGGGCAGAGGTCTTTTAAAAACAGATCCAACAGTACTTGTTTGTAGTACAAATTTTTTTCTTTTTAACTGGAGGATAATGTTGCTTTACCATGTTGTGCTGGCTTCTCTCAAAGAACAGCGTTAATCAGCCCTAAGTAGGTATATTTCGCCTCCCTCTTGAGCCTCCCTCCCCCACTCCTTTTCCTCCATCCTGTCCCTCTAGGCCATCATAGAGTGTAATGGGAGGGGGAGGGGCAGGGTGCAACTTTTGAAAGAATGGCATAGGCCAAGTGCACAACGTAAACCAATGAGAATCAAATGGAACCAAGATGGCAGACAAGGCTAGACCTTGATCCTCAATCAGCAAGTGAAATGATGCACCCAGAGGTGCAGTGACAGTTCCAGTTCAGTCACTCAGTCATGTCCAACTCTTTGCGACCTCATGGACTGCAGCACACCAGGCCTCCCTGTCCATCAACAACTCCCAGAATTTACTCAAACTCATGTCCACTGAGTCGGTGATGCCATCCAGCCATCTCATCCTCTGTCATCCCCTTCTCCTCTGGCCTTCAATCTTTCCCAGCATCAGGGTCTTTTCCAATGAGTCAATTCCAAGGCACTGTTAAAAGACCAAGGAGTGGGTGGTGGCCCAAATCCTGGAAATCTCCACCTGTTGCCCAAAATATTTGGGATAATCCTCCCACTCATTAGCATATGAAATTACCCAGCCTATCAAAACTAACCAGGCCGCGTTTCAAGGCCACACTTGCCCTCTTCAATGGCCCCCACTCTGTCTGTGAAACGTGCTTCTCTCGGAATAAATCCACTTCTCACCTATCACTTTGTCTCTCACTGAATTCTTTCTGTGATGAGACATCAAGAACCTGAGCTTATTAGGCCCTGACACCAGGTACTGTGAGTTTTGGCTGGGTTGAGTCCCAGCACAAGGGTTCAATTCCCAATCTGAGGTAAACAGTTTCAAGCGCACTGGGCTGAGATTCCTGGAAGTTATACAGCAGCTTCCCTCTAGCTATCTATTTTACGAATGTGGGTGTATATATTCAATGCTATTATCTGTTTGTCCCAGACTCTCCTTCCTGCCCTATGTCCACAAGTACAATTTCTTCTTCCATCTTGAGCTTCTCAGAGCTCTTGGCAGAAACTGGGAACTCCTCAGAGTCATTTAGTCTGGGACCATCCTCTCCCAGATACATATAAATTCCCAAATTATGTCATGTGACCTAATGAATTTTCCTTGTTGCTTGCTAATATGAGTTGATTTTCCTGTCACTTGCTACATAAAAGTGATAGTTAATATAATCACTACTGTAACCAGGACATGTCTGCATTTATTTTGTTAGGGTTTTTTTCTTTTCCCATGTATTGGGACTAACATACATGGTTAAAAGAAAGGATACCATGCTTAAGANGCTAATATGAGTTGATTTTCCTGTCACTTGCTACATAAAAGTGATAGTTAATATAATCACTACTGTAACCAGGACATGTCTGCATTTATTTTGTTAGGGTTTTTTTCTTTTCCCATGTATTGGGACTAACATACATGGTTAAAAGAAAGGATACCATGCTTAAGACAACTGAAAAGCCACAGACCTAGATTTTCATAAATTTTAGGAAAGAGGTATTGGTGTTTATATGGGTCAGTATATACAGAATATAGCATGTTCTCTTTTCTTTACCTAATCTCCAAAGACAGTGAGCTCCAGTTCAAAATGTTAGTCTTCTTACAGATGGAGCTGTGTGGTTGTTGCTTAGCTTATGCTTGGAGCAAGTTTCCTGATACTTTGGGCCTGAACTTCACACTCAGCCACAGGCTGTGCTGAACCAGCACACACCGGTCTTAAGGACCTCCTGACAAGGGTGCATCTGCAGATATATACTCGATAGACAGGCTAGCTTCAAGAGAAGGGGAGAGCACCCAGTGGTGGCTAACCCCAGCCAGGTTGTCAACCCTCTTAACAGGGATGCAATAAGTGAGAAGCAGGGGCTGAGAGTCAAGAAAGCAGAGCTGCTAAAAAGACCTGATTAGAATTGTGGCACACACCAGGAAGGGAACAAATGAGGCCTTGTAAAAAAATGAATGGACGAGGATCCTTTCAAAGGGGGAATCTGGCAAGGCTCTGTAAGAGGACATTTGAAGTGAGACTTGAAAGATGGAAAGAAGCCTGTCGTTCAGATGAGGGGAGAAGATGGGGGCATTCCTGGCAGAAAAATCAGCAAGTACAAAAGAGGTAAGGTGCGGAAGAAGGGGTGGTGGGGATGGGAGGTGGCACAAGACGAAGCTAGAGAATTAGGCAAGGGCCGAACCACGTGGAGCTCGTGAGTGACGGTCAGGTGTTTGAACTCCCAAGTGCAATGGGAAGTGGTCAAGCCGCTGAACAGTTTAAACAGGAGAGTGACATGAGCTGATATGCTATTTTTAAAAGATCCCTTTGGTTGTTCTGAAAATGAGGTGAGCAGATACAAGAGCAGAGACAGGAAATCAGTTGGAAGGATGCAGTAGTAACCCAGAGGCTTCCCTGGTGGCTCAGATGGTAGAGTCTGCCTGCAGTGTGGGAGACTGGGGTTTGATCCCTGGGTCGGGAAGATCCCCTGGAGAAGTAAATGGCAACCCACTCCAGTATCCTTGCAGGGAAAATCCCATGGATAGAGGAGTCTGGCAGGCTACGGTCCATGGGGTCGCAAAGAGCTGGACACGACTTAGTGACTACACTTACAGTAGTAACCCAGGTGACTACTGGCAGTAACCCAGGAAAGATGTAGGAGTAACTCAGAGAGAACGATTTCCTGATCTAGAGCAGTAGCAATATAGATAAGCGGAAAGTGAAGGCTTTGAGACACATTTCGGAGCTGGTCTCTGCAATTTGCTGATGTATTAAATATGGCAATGTGGGAAGTAAGAAGCATCTCCATGTTTGCTTGGAGCAAAAATAAAATATTCCTTTCTTCTTTCTTTCTTTCCCCTTTCTTCTCCTTCTACTCCTCCTTTTATCTTTTTTATTTTTTTGGCCATACCTCACAGCATGTGGGATTGTAGTTCCTCAACCAGGGATCAAACTCACGTCCCTTCCAGTGGAAGTGCTGAGTCCTAATACCCTGCACTGCCAGGAAATTTCCTCCTCTTCTTTTATCATCTTTTTTTCTTATTTCTTTTTGTATGGGAGGAACACATCAATATTTTCTTTGTAGACATGTTAAACTTGGGGTGCACAGTTGAGATTCAACTATATGGATCTGTTAGTCTGGAATTTGCATTTGGGATATACGTTTGGAATTATCAGCGATTAGATGGCATTTAAAGCTAAGGGAATCGAGAGTGCCAACTGATGCAAAGAGCCAACTCATTAGAAAAGACCCTGATGCTGGGAAAGATTGAAGGCAGGAGGAGAAGGGGATGACAGAGGATGAGATGGTTGGGTGGCATCACCGACTCAATGGCCATGAATTTGAGCAAACTCCAGGAGATGGTGAAGGACAGGGAAGCCTGGCGTGCTGCAACTTATGGGATCACAAAAAGTCAGACACTACTGAGAGACTGAGCAATGAACAACAACAAGGGAAAGAGAAGATAAAGAGAAGATTTGAAGGAATCAGAGGATCCCCTATATTTAGATGGAAATGAAGGAGTAGGGGGAGGGGGAAACTGAGAATGAGCAGCCAGTTAGTTCGGAGAAGGCACTGGCGACCCACTCCAGTATTCTTGCCTGGAAACTCCCATGGACCGAGGAGCCTGGTGGGCTGCAGTCCATGGGTTTGCACAGAGTCGGGCACGACTGACGTGACTTAACAGCAGCAGCAGGAGCAGCCGATTAGTTAGGAGCAAAACAAGAGTATCGCTGAGAAGTTTAGAGAAGGGAGTATCCCAGGACTGCAAGAACACTCTAAAGATGAAAACCGAGGTCTTCAATATTTGGCCCCAGGAGGTCTTAGCTTGCTCAACAAGAGCAATTTCTGTCGGGGAGGGAAATCCAATTGTCCTACAGTTGAAGAATGAATCGGAGAAGAAATGGAAGCAGAGTTACCGGCAGTGCTTTTGAAAGATATTTTTGTGAAGAGGAATGGAGAAGGTACAAAGGGAAGGGAGCGGGGGCCGTGGAGGATTGTGTGTGTGTGTTAATGATGGGGCATTTTAGAGCCATTTGCCGACGGAGATGATCCAGTAGGGCGATGGTGACATGCAGGGGAGAAGGGTGAGGCAAAGCAGTGAGGTCCTTGAGAAAGAGAATGACTCCAGAGCATAAGAACAGAGACTGAACATTGAGAGTGAAGGCCTGTCATATACCTAATAAAACAGGAAAAGGAGGTGGGACCAGGAGTGAGTGGTCAGAGAAGATGAGGGAGGCTCTTCTGTCTGATTCTTCTATTTTCTTTCTGGAGTTCAAGGCCTAGGACGGAGCAATATAGTTACATCATCCCCAATAACTCCAACATCTTATTGTAATATTATGTTAGCTGTAAATCAAAATATGACTTAATTTATAACACTGTGAGACTTTCCAGAGATAGAAATTCACAAAGAAAAACAAATTTCTTGATCAGGGTATGTGTGCAAATGTTTTCACTATAAATAGCACATTCTAATTGACCATATTTAGAATTAAATATAAAAGAGCCAAGAGTATCCTATAATTATGATTATAGATATAATCACGGACATTTGGAATCCGCTTGCTTGAGTAGACCACATAATTAGGATATCATGTTAAATATGCTGAGGTTCAAACCTGTACAAGACTGAATGCTTTGCAGAGAGAAAAAATTTCATGGCTAGAGAACTGCATTCTTAACCTGGGCCAGGTATTTAGAAAGCATACTATTTTGGTTATAAGGGAGTACAGGGAGCGGGTGGAAGGAGTGGGGAAACACTACAGAAGCTTTTGTGCAAAGTCATCTGCATTGTTGGAAAAACAACACAAAACCACGACCAATTCAGTAACATTATCTTTGGCCTCTAAAGAACAGTACATGTTTTGGCTGACTGTCATCCTCAAAAATTTATCTTGTTGTTACATAATATGCTTCCTTAAAAAAACTCAAAGAACCCTTCTCAAGTTATGCCATTTGTCTTTATAACTTTCTGAAGCTGAAAACAAAAGGGAAGTTGTCTAGACCAGTGCAGTCCAATAGAAATATAACACGAGCCAAATAGAAAGTAACTAGAATTTTTCTAGTAACTACATTAAAAAAAAAGTTAAAAAAATGCTAAAAAGGTGAAATTATTTTGAATATTATAATTAACCCAATATATCTAAAATATTATCATCTCAACATATAACAGAGATAAAAAGTTGGCCGTGAGTTCTATTCCATTCTTTTGCTGGTACTGAGTCTTTGAAATCTGGTGTGCATGTCACACTAAGCACTTCTCAGTTTGGATTGGTCACATTTCAAGGGCTCTGTAGTCATGTGCCTGTGTGCTAAGTCACTTCCGCCGTGTCCGATCCAGGGCAACCCCATGGACTGTATCCACCAGACTCCTCTGTCCATGGGATTCTCCAGGCAAGAATACTGGAGTGGATTGCCACACCCTCCTCCAGGGGATCTTCCTGACCCAGGGATTGAACCTGAATCTCCTATGTCTTCTTGCATTGGCAGGCAGGTTCTTTACCACGAGCGCCACCAGGGAAGCCCCGGTAGCATCTCAATTCTAGAGAAAAATGGAAAGGGTGATGGTCACAGAATCCAAAGTCTGGACTTTTATTTCAAACTAAAGCAGCGTGAGTCAGAGTTTGTCGTCTTCCTGCTCAAAATCCTCCTGGCTACTCGTCACTCCCCAGAGCACAGCTAAAGTCTTGCTTGAAGCCTGAGCGTGCTACAGCCCTGTCTCCCTTAGCAACCATCTGGCTTACCAATTCCCCCAACTCATTCTGTGTGTCCTCTGCTCCAGCCCCCATCTCAGGATTGTGGCACTTTCTTCTTCAGTTTGGAATGCATCTTCTCCTGGCTCAGTCCCTGAATTCATTTAGCTTTTTGCTCAAATATCATCTCAGAGAAGCCTGTGATCTAAAATATAGCTTTCCTCGCTAGCCACTCTCCAGCTAATTACCTTGATTTCTTAGCATTCATGACACTAAATACTGAGAGTACACAAGCAGTTCAAAAATTTGTTTACCGTCTATGTCCTCCAGTAGAAAGTAGGATTTGTGAGGTCAGGACATTGTTACGTACACTGCTGGATTACCAACACCTGGACTAATGCCTGGCACATAGGACATTTGTTGAACAGACAAGTAAATAGTATTATTTTTGGCAGATTGTTTAGAGGGTATAGTGAGTGCATTGTTGAAGACTGTACAATCTGGAGTCAGACAATCTCTTTTTGAGATCAAATTCCAGCCAGTCTGTTTATCATCTCTATTCTTTTGAGTAATTGCTTAACTTCTTTAAACTTCAGGATCTTTACCTGAAAAATGGGGGTGTTAACAATAGTATCTATTTCATAGAGATGATGTTGTTTTGAAATTAAATGAACTAAAGGATGTAACGTAAGAAAACTCAAGAAAATTTCCTATTATGATCTTTTAAACAGTGATGAAAATGAGTGTCTTGACTCACGAGTATTCTTCAGCCTGTCTACCTGCTCCGCAGACAGGGCTCTTATCAAGGTTATTTGCATTCTCTCCCCTTTCCCTCTCCAGCGTCCTGTGACGTTCCCTTTCAGCTCCTTGGATGTGCTGAACATTCTTTTCCCTGACTTCCTGATGTACAGAGGCCTTCCTATTGCCTCTGCACCCATTCCCTTTTCCTCCCCTTTGCCGACTCCTCTTCCCTGTTTGTACTCCTTCGGGCTTTGTCTTTGATGCTGCTTACTCCACGCCTACACCCTGAACAGTCTCTCACTCCCAGGACCTCAGTGGCTATTTCTACGCTGCTGATCCCAGATCTCCATCATCAGCCGGGCTTTCTCTCCTGAGCCTGAGTATATCCAATACTAAAGTCATTCTGTTTCCTTCAAACCCGCTCCTCTTTGGGATTTTCTGCATGATCCTCTGGAGGAGGGCATGGCAACCCACTCCAGTATTCTTGCCTAGAGAATCCCATGGACAGAGGAAACTGGGGGGTTACAGTCCATAGAGTTGAAAAGTCAGACACGGACTGAAGCAATCTTAAAACAATTTGACAATGTTGTTTCTGTTTGATGCTTTGGTTTCTTGGCCACAAGGCATGTGGGATCTTAGTTCCCCAACCAGGGATTAAACGTGTACCCCCTACAATGGAAAGTGAGGTCTTAACCACTGGACTGCCAGGGAAGTAAATGGCGCCCCACTTACTCATTCAAACCAGAAAATGCAATATTAGTCTTCAGTCTTGAGTCTCTTCGATCCCATAGTCCAATCAATCACCATCTTAGTACTGCTATCTACCCCTGTAGCCATACCTGAATCCAAGCCAACTTCCTGTCTGGATTTCAGGCTAGACTAGCTAAGCTTCTTGATAGACACCATGTCCACTCTTTCCTTTCTTTGATTCCTCTCCATAAAGTAACAAAAGTAATCTCAGTAAAGTGCAAACTGATCTCACTCTCATGCTTGGAGCCTCATGCTTAGATCGCCAAGGTGATGGGTAGCTCCCCATTGCCTTTAAGATAAAGTCAGATCTGAGGGGCAATTTAATTCTATCTGTTTGAGAAGTTACTCATGCACACCTGTTACAAACGAATCCTCCACAGCACCATCCTCAATTTCTTCTGCTTTAGCCACTTCAGGAGCAGGCAGGCATGCTGCATGCTAAGTTGCTTCAGTAGTGTCTGACTCTTTGTGACCCTGTGGACTGTAAAGCTCCAGGCTCCTCTGTCCATGGGGTTCTCCAGGCAAGAATACTGGAGTGGTTGCCATGCGCTCCACCAGGGGGTTCTTCCTGACCCAGGGATCAAAGCTGGGTCTCAGGCATTGCAGCCAGATTCTTTACTGTCTGAGCTACCAGGGAAGCCACAGATGTGAATAACATTTCAGCGTAGCTACTGAAAGTAATATAGGTAACTCATGGCCATGTTGAGAAGATGAGAAACAGAAAGTGTTCACATACATGGTGGTGTTATAGGGCTAAGGGAAAATCAGCTCACTCTTCATTATCTAGAGTGGAAGTCACTGAAATTGTTTTAAAATAGCAAAGAGTACTAAGCTTCAAATATTTTTCTTTTCCTGTACTAACTTTTCTTGCTGTTTTAGTTAATAACTCCCCTGCCCTATAACTTGATTTTTGTAATGAAGAAGCTTGAGTCCATTTTTAAGTTATTGTAAAAAATATTTATTTTTATGTATGTATTTGTCTGTGCAGGATCTTTGGTTGCAGCACGCAGACTCTTAGCTGGAGCATGTGAGATCTAGTTCTCTGAGCAGGGATCAAACCTGAGCCCCCTGAATTAAGAGTGCGGAGTCTCAGCCACTGGACCACCAGGGAAGTCCTTGACTCCATTTTTGATGTTTGATTCTTGGCAGCTTTCAGTCCCTACCCCTCTTCCCTATCTTCCCCACATCTGGGCAACCAAGATGAGAAGACCTGTGTAGGTCTTTACAGTTAAGTCACTTTGTCATCTCTGACTCTCTGCAATACTAGGGACTGTAGCCCGCCAGGCTCCTCTACCCATGGAATTCTCCAGGCAAGAATACTGGAGTGGGTTGCCATGCCCTTCTCCAGGGGATCTTCCCAACCCAGGGATAGAACCCAGATCTCCTGCTTTGCAGGCAGATTCTTCACCATCTAAGCCACCAGGGAAGCCCCCTAAGAGTCAAAGGGAATTTCAAATAGGGCAGACTTTAGCTCATGTTTTAGAAAATTCCCCACCATGCCAGCTCCACCCTTTAACCACAATAAAAGGCCCCAAACCACCCTTCAACCTTTGTCATTTCCTCATCAAATCTCTATATGAGCTCTTTTCCTGCTGGGAACCCCAGTTTAGTATTCTTTATTATATTCGTGGGTGGATGCCTTGTGTCAAGTGTGTCTGGACATCCAGATACATTCCTAAGGGGAGAGCTCACCTTTGGGCAGACTGAACTATGTACTTTCTATCTATGCTCAGGTGCTTAGTCGTGTCCAGCCCCGTGGACTATAGCCCACCAGGCTCTATCTGTGGGATTCTGCAGGCAAGAGTCCTGGAGTGGGCTGCCACTTCCTACTCCATATTTTCTGTATGCTTATCATTAATAGATTCCCAAATTGCCCCGCTCCCTGTTTTACTACCTCCTCCAGCATTCTTTACATTCCACTCGTTCTGCTCAGGTCCTTTTCTTGGTGCTCACTCTCCATGGCCTCTGTCCTGCTCCAGCCCAGCAGACTGGCAGATCTTTAGGCTTCCTTCAGAGCCGCGGTCTTAGATTTTCTCTTCACTATCATCCGGACTTTCTCGTGTATCAGAATTCCTTTCCCTGGATTCTGTCTTCTCTTTTCTTACTTTAGTTGAATAAGGTATCTCATAGCTCCCTGAAAAATGGACCTATCAGGTAGTGCTTTTGCCCTTTCACATCAGAAAACTACGTATTCTGCCCTCTCAGTTAGTTACTAATTTGCCTGGGGAACGCTACATTAGAAGTCATTTCCTTCTACTTGTTTCTAGCATTCAGTGCAGCTGCTGAGAATTCTAAAGCCATTCTCATACCTGACTCTTTTTGAAATCCTGTCTTTCTTTCCTGAAAGTTTTTAGAATATTCTGTGTGTCTACAGGGTTTTCAGTTTCATGATGAATGTGTTTCAGGGTAGGTTTATTTTCATCCATCGTCCTGGACGCTCAGTAAGCTCCTTCAATTTGGAAAGTCATGTCCGTTCATTCTAAGAAATTTTCTTGAATTGGTTCTTTGATAGTTTCAGCCCCTCCATTTTGTCTGTTCTCTCTTTCTGGAACTTCTTTATTTAGATATTGGCTTTCTCGGACTAGTCTATACCTTTTTCATCTTTTATCTCCTCTTCTCTTTCTTTTTTTTTTTTTACTTTCTGAGGGATTTCCTCAATTTTATACTTTAAACTTTCACTAGAAATTTTCTTTTATACTATGATGCTTTTAATATCCAAGAGTTCATCTTTATCCCCTGACTGCTACTTTTAAAATTATTAACACCATCTAGCTCTTATTCAGTGGCTGCAACATCATAATGTGTCAGCATCTTTGAATATTTAAAGTTATTAATAATAGAATTTTTTCCCTCCTGCATCATCTTTATTTCTTCTTTGTTTCTTTTCTGTTAGTTTTGGCCACTGTCTTTCTTATTAGAATATTCCATCAACTGTCTAGAGATCCTTGGCTGTCCACTCATGTCTAGAAGAGAGGCATTAGAAAGTCTGGGGCAAGTTCAGTTTGCACAGTTGACTTGTTGACTGTGGGTTCCTCCACTTGTTAATTGTGGAGGGCAATCTATTGGGCAGAAGTGTGGACAGAAAGTGAGGAAAGAAGGCTAGGTGTCGTTGAGACAGGAAGGGGGCAGGGCACAGCCTTTGAAAGAATGACACAGCCCAAGGACAGGACATAAACTGCTTTGAACCAACAAGGTCCAAGGGGTCAGAATCAACTTCCACCTGACCTCAACCTCAGCATATGCTCATTGTAATACATCCCAGGTACCTCGATGGTTCCAGGAATGACTGCAGAAGGCCAGAAAGTGGGTGGTGGCTCAATTCCTGGAAATCCCCACCGCTTTCCCAAAATAGCTGGAATACTCCTCTCACTCAATCAGTTCAGTTCAGTTGCTCAGTCCTGTCTATCTCTTTGTGACCCCGTGGACTACAGCACCCCAGGCCTCCCTGTCCATGACCAACTCCCAGAGTTTACTCAAACTCATGTCCATTGAGTCCATAATGCCATCCAACCATCTCATCCTTTTCCTCCTGCCTTCAATCTTTCCCAGCATCAGGGTCTTTTCCAATGAGTCAGCTCTTCGCATCAAGTGGCCAATGTATTGGCATTTCAGCTTCAACATTAGCCTCAGTTTCATCAAGAGGCTCTTTAGTTCTTCTTCACTTTCTGCCATCAGGGTGGTATCATCTGAATATCTAAGGTTATTGATATTTCTCCTGGCAATTATTGGTATTTCTCCTGATTCCAGCTTGTGCTTCATCCAGCCCAGCATTTCTCATGATGTACTCTGCATATAAGTTAAATAAGCAGGGTGACAATATACATACAGCCTTGACGTACTCCTTTTCCTATTTGGAACCAGTCTGTTGTTCCATGTCCAGTTCTAACTGTTGCTTCCTGATCTGCATACAGATTTCTCAAGAGGCAGATCAGGGGGTCTGGTATTCCCATCTCTTTCAGAATTTTCCACAGTTTGTGGTGATCTACACAGTCAAAGGCTTTGGCATAGTCAATAAAGCAGAAGTAGATGTTTTACTGGAACTCTTTTGCCTTTTCAATGATCCAGCAGATACTGGCAATTTGATCTCTGGTTCCTCTGCCTTTTCTAAAGCCAGCTTGAACATCTGGAAGTTCATGGTTCACGCATTGTTGAAACTTGTCTTGGAGAATTTTGAGCATTACTTTACTAGCATGTGAGATGAGTGCAATTGTGTGGTAGTCTGAGCATTCTTTGGCATTGCCTTTCTTAGAGATTGGAATAAAAACTGACCTTTTCCAGTCNTGGTATCTCTAATTTTCTTGAAGAGATCTCTAGTCTTTCCCAGTCTATTGTTTTCCTCTATTTCTTTGCACTGATCACTGAGGAAGGCTTCCTTATCTCTCCTTGCTATTCTTTGGAACTCTGCATTCAAACGGGTGTATCTTTCCTTTTTGCCTTTGCTTTTCACTTCCCTTCTTTCACAGCTATTTGTAAGGCCTCCTCAGACAGCCATTTTGCTTTTTTGCATTTCTTTCTCTTGGGGATGGTCTTGCTCCCAGTCTCCTGTACAATGTCACGAACCTCCGTCCATAGTTCATCAGGCACTCTGTCAATCAGGTCTAGTCCCTTAAATCTATTTCTCACTTCCACTGTATAATTGTTAGGAATTTGCAAAGAATATAATCAATCTGATTTCAATGTTGACCATCTGGTGATGTCCATGTGTAGACTCTTCTTCTTCTTTTGTTGGAAGAGGGTATTTGCTATGACCAGTGGGTTCTATTGGCAGAACTCAGTTAGCCTTTGAAGCTCCTCTCACTCATTAGCCTATGTATTACCCAATCCATAAAAACTGACAACCCTATACCTTTGAGCCTCTTTTGCCTTCTGAGATGGTCCACAATCTGTCTATGGAGTGGTTAAGAATCTGCCTATAATGCTGGAGACCCAGGTTTGATCCCTGGGTTGGAAAGATCCCCTGGAGAAGGGAATGGCAATTCATTCCAATATTCTTGCTGGAGAATTCCCATGGACAGAGGAGCCTGGTGGGCCATAGTCTATGGGGTTGCAAAGAACTGGATACTACTGAGTGACTAACACTTTCACCTTCTTTCACTTTCTGTCTATGGAGTGTGCTTCCTTCCTGAATAAACCTTCTTTCTCTTTATCCGGCTCACTCTTGACTTCTTTCCTGTGTGACGCCAAGAACCCACACTTGGTGGCTGTCCCTGGGACCCAGACATGACCACCCTCTTGTGCTGCACTCTCCTCCCTGCATCTTGACAGCCAGTTATAAACTGTCAGTAGGTTGCCTCCCAGTTTGGCCAACTGCTGGCTTAGGAATCAGCTTTTGGGACTGGCAGGTCAATCACTACTCAACCATTATTTTTCCAGTTTCCAAATATTTTTGGTGCTATTTTTCCTTTCAATATCTATCTACTTGTGGACTTACACTCTTAAAAAAATGCATTCATTATCATTTTCATGGGTTTACAGGAGGAACAGAGAGTCCCCTGAGTGTTCTCTGACATTATAGTAGGACTTATAGCATACATGGTCTTTCAGTTCAGTTCAGTTCAGTCGCTCAATCGTGTCTGACTCTTTGCAACCCCATGAATCGCAGTACGCCAGGCCTCCCTTTCCATCACCAACTCCGAGTTCACTCAGACTCACATTCATCGAGTCCGTGATGCTATCCAGCCATCTCATCCTCTGTCTTCCCTTCCTCCTTCTGCCCCAATCCTNAGTTCAGTCGCTCAATCGTGTCTGACTCTTTGCAACCCCATGAATCGCAGTACGCCAGGCCTCCCTTTCCATCACCAACTCCGAGTTCACTCAGACTCACATTCATCGAGTCCGTGATGCTATCCAGCCATCTCATCCTCTGTCTTCCCTTCCTCCTTCTGCCCCAATCCTCCCCAGCATCAGAGTCTTTTCCAATGAGTCAACTCTTTGCATGAGGTGGCCAAAGTACT
>SJYA01000688.1:232442-291019 GCA_006410615.1 Neotragus moschatus | reverse complement strand
TCTTTCCAGCATCAGGGTCTTTTCCAATGAATCAGCTCTTCACATCAGGTGACCGAAATATTGGAGCTTAAGCACCAGTCCTTCCAATGAATATTCAGGTTTGATTTCCATTGGGATTGATTGGAGTGAGTGGTTTCTCATCTCCCAGAGATCAGATTTTAGAATCAGCTGCTTTTCTTTATTAAAAAAATACAAACTGAGTCAGGAAGCAGCAAGCAAGCTAATTCAGCTTTTGCTCCCGGATACCCCATTACTAATGGGGTGATGACTTTCAGTAGGTGGTTCCTTTCAGAGTTGAGAAGAATGACGTGTGTGCTGTAGGATAGCGACGTAGGCATAGGAAAGGAGAGCTCTGAAGGAAGAAAGACCCTTTCCCTTCCTCTCAAAGTTACATGCCCAACTCGTGACTCACGTCTTGGTTTTCGCACCTTCACCCCTTCTCTGTTGTCAGATGCCTGGTGCTGCCTGATTGCCTGGAAGAGGCGTTTTCGGCAGCAATGATCTCTGATTACATTTGTCTCCATTAACAAGAGAAATACCTTTGAGGGTTTCTTAGGTACTTTCAGAAATATATACTAGTCAGGGGTAGCCAGAAACATCTGATCTGTCTGCCTCACAAGCCTCTGACAGCTAAGCATGTGCTCTTAGGCGAGTGAAATGTCAGTCGCCATTAAATAGCATGTGGCAACAATATGGCCAGTCCCTCTCTGGGACCAGCTTCTCCCCAGAAGAGATGGTACTTGAAATAAGAGATGCTTTTCAATACAGGGCCCCTGTCCCTCCTGCCCAGGCACGATTGCGGGGGAGTGGGCAGAGTGCTACACACGAAAGGACCCAGGCAACCAGATCACATGTGAAGCCACGGGGCCTGCCGCCCAACCAGTGGTGACCAAAGGCTGTTTGCCCTGGGCATCTGGGCCTGTGGTTAAGGGAAAGTGCCATCCTTAAGCTGGCCTGGATTAACTCTGTGAAATAGGAAACAGCCCCACAGCCACTTAGGGGCTGGGGCCGACTGGAATCAAATGCACTTGGTGTGCAGTGTGAGGAGGGAGGTGTGGTGAACGGAGCCCCTGCCCCACTCCTCTCTGGGCAGTTCCCTTGGCGAATGGGGTAAGATAGGCTGCTTGGTCTCTGAACAGAAGACGAGGGTGTGGAGCCCTGCTGTAGTGGGTCAGCTCATGTGCAAGTGGCCATGTGGCGATACGAAGAGGGCTGCCTTTGCACCAGGCGGCCTGTGCAAGATTAAAAAATAGACGGGCTCCTCAGGAGCCTCTGGGTGACCACATCTGCAGAGGATACCAGAAAGTGTCCGTAGAGATAGCCTGACCCTCATAGTCCTAAAATCTGGTTTGTCTTTGTTTGGGGGAACTATGGCATGTAAATAGTCAAAATGAGATGCTCAGCCTGTTAGAAATAGTGGTTCTTAGTGTAGTGATGTCTCTGTGTTACTTGTATTGGAATACAGTCAGTCGGGCTTACCAGTTTTACATGAAGCTTTTAACATGTGCGAGCTAGGTTGCTTCAGTCGTGTCCGACTCTTTGCGATCCCATGGACTGTAGCCTGCCAGGCTCCTCTGCCCATGGGGATTCTCCAGGCAAGAGTACCGGAGTGGGTTGCCATGCCGTCCACAGGGCATCTTCCTGACTTGGGTTGAACCTGCGACTCAGTGTCTTCTTTAGCTTTACCACTAACTTTACCACCTAGGAGCTTATATTTCTGGGATCCTGATTTGAGCATTAAATTGGCCACATCAGTGAAATCACCAGCCTTGTGAAAATAAGAGAAAACTTTTATTAGATGGTTAGCAGTTGTCCCCAGATTGGCATCATCTTTATCGTTATTTTCCCACTTACGTAAACTCCTTGATTTGAATGTTTAAAGGCTGTATGTTATTTCTTAAAACAATTCCAAGGCTCTAATATTTTAAAGAACAAAATGAAATAAGTAAAAAGTTTAAAAACTACAAAAATATTTATATAGATATGTATTCTTATAGAGGCAAGAATACCAAGGTGAGGGAAGCTTCTTGTTTCCAATGTGTTTGTCAAAATTGTAATAATCACATAGTGGCTTTATTATGACACTGAATAAGTGAACAAATACAAATTTTAAATGCCTAGGAAAGGGATGAAATTTTAAAAATAGCATTAATGTTATTAATGTTTTTCATAGACTGTGTCTTCAGGAAATGTACTGTTAAAAATGAGAACAACAAAAAGCCACGTGTTTTAGTAGCGTCAATCACTTTTTCTGGAATGCTTTTTAACTCTTTAGCCAGTAGATGTAACTGACAGGATGATATCATCCTTTGCTCTTTGTGCTGACAGTCAATACATTGCATGACAGCTGGCAACGACGACTAGCTGTAAGAATAGCGCAAGGTTGCAGGCTTTTTTCTAAGACATTGTTTGGGGTTTAATGCAGACTTTCCAGGTTAGAAGAGGAGCTGTCTTTATCACGGCTGTAACTGGGGGACTCTTTTCCCTTGTTCCTAAAGGAACCTAAACATTTGGATGAAAAATAAAAAATTCAGCCAGTCAACCAAATGTTTGCTACCGTTATGTCAAACATCAGGCTACTTTGAAACATCGCTAGAAATGACTGAATTCTAAACTTCACATCCAGATAATTGTGATCATATTGCCTTACAGTTTCCATATGAATGTCAAACGTGGCACACCCTGGAGGTCTCCTTTTAGCATTTATACATAATCTGTAATGGGCCTCCCTGGCGGCTCAGTGGTAAAGAGCTCGCCTTTAGGAGATGTGGGTTTGATCCCTGGGTCATCCTTTGCTTTTTATGCTGACAGTCAATAAATTTAGGAAGCTCCTTGGAGAAGGAAATGACAGTTCACTCCAGTATTCTTGCCTGGGAAATCCAATGGACAGAGAGGAGCCTGGTGGACTACAGTCCATGGGGGGGGCAAAAGAGTTGGACACAACCGAGCAACAACTACATAGTCTTTAATGCATAGAATATTTTCCACAGTTAACATACTAAGCTTAAAAATTAAGTGAAATTGATGAATCACATAACTACTCCATCATTTCAAATCTTCCAAATAAAAAATGAAAAGTATGTCTACTCATTTTTCCTCATGGAGGTATTGTAAAGATTCAGTTCAGCTCAGTTCAGTTGCTCAGTTGTGTCAGACACTTTGCGACCCCATGGACTGCAGCATGCCAGGCCTCCTTGTCCATCACCAACTCCCAGAGCCTATGCATACTCATGTCCATTGAATCGGTGATGCCATCCAACCGTCTCATCCTCTGTTGTCCCCTTCTCCTCCTGCCCTCAATCTTTCCTAGCATCAGGGTCTTTTCAAATGAGTCAGCTCTTTGTATCAGGTGGCCAAAGTGTTGGAGTTTCAGCTTTAACATCAGTCCTTCCAATGAACACCCAGGACTGATCTCCTTTAGGATAAACTGGTTGGATCTCCCTGTAGTCCAAGGGACCCTCAAGAGTCTTCTCCAAAGCCATAGTTCAAAAGCATTAATTCTCTGTGCTCAGCTTTCTTTATAGTCCAACTCTCACATCCACACATGACCACTGGAAAAACCATAGCCTTGACTAGGCAGACCTTTGTTGGCAAAGTAATGTCTCTGCTTTTCAATTTGCTGTCTAGGTTGGTCATAACTTTCCTTCTGAGGAGTAAGCGTCATTTAATTTCATGGCTGCAGTCACCATCTGATTCTGAAGCCCCCAAAATAAAGTCAGCCACTGTTTCCACTGTTTCCCCATCTATTTGCCATGAAGTGATGGGACTGGATATCATGATCTTCATTTTCTGAATGTTGAGCTTTAAACCAGCTTTTCACTCTGCTCTTTCACTTCTGTCAAGAGGCTCTTTAGTTTTTCTTCACTTTCTGCCATAAGGGTGGTGTCAGTCTGCACATCTGAGGTTATTGATGTTTCTCCTGGCAATCTTGATTCCAGCTTGTGCTTCATCCAGCCCAGCCTTTCTCATGATATATTCTGCATATAAGTTAAATAAGCAGGGTGACAATATACAGCCTTGACATACTCCTTTTCCTATTTGGGACCAGTCTGTTGTTCCATGACCAGTTCTAACTGTTGCTTCCTGACCTGCCTACAGATTTCTCAAGAGGCAGGTCAAGTGGTCTGGTATTCCCATCTCTCTCAGAATTTTCCACAGTTTATTGTGATCCACACAGTCAAAGGCTTTGGCATAGTCAATAAAGCAGAAATAGATGTTTTTCTGGAACTCTCTTGCTTTTTCCATGATCCAGCGGATGTTGGCAATTTGATCTCTGGTTCCTCTGCCTTTTCTAAAACCAGCTTGAACATCTGGAAGTTCANATTGTGATCCACACAGTCAAAGGCTTTGGCATAGTCAATAAAGCAGAAATAGATGTTTTTCTGGAACTCTCTTGCTTTTTCCATGATCCAGCGGATGTTGGCAATTTGATCTCTGATTCCTCTGCCTTTTCTAAAACCAGCTTGAACATGTGGAAGTTCATGGTTCACGTATTGCTGAAGGCTGGCTTGGAAAATTTTGAGCATTACTTTACTAGCGTGTAAGATGAGTGCAATTGTGTGGTAGTTTGAGCATTCTTTGGCATTGCCTTTCTTTGGGATTGGGATTGAAACTGATCTTTTCCAGTCCTGTGGCCACCACCGAGTTTTCCAGATTTGTTGGCACATTGAGTACAGCACTTTCACAGCATCATTTTTTAGCATTTGAAATAGCTCAACTGGAAATCCACCACCTCCACCTGCTTTGTTCGTAGTGATGCTTTCTAAGGCCCACTTGACTTCACATTGCAGGATGTCGGCTCTAGGTGAGTGATCACACCTTCGTGATTTTCTGGGTCGTGAAGATCTTTTTTGTACAGTTTTTTTGTGTATTCTTGCCACCTCTTCTTAATATTTTCTGCTTCTGTTAGGTCCACACCATTTCTGTCCTTTATTGAGCCCATCCTCTAAAGATTGGTTTACAGCAAAACAAAGTAGACTCTAATGGCAGAACTCTGATGCTCCAAAGTATCGTTATTCTTTTTTTTTTCAACGTTAATTTGACTTGTTTTAAAAACTGAAGTATAACTGGTTTACAGTGTTGTATTAGTTTCTGGTGTACAGCAGGTGATTCAGTTATACATGAATATATATGTGCATGATCAGTCGTGTCTGACTCTTTGTGACCCCATAGACTGTAGCCTACCAGGCTCTTCTGTCCATGGGATTCTCCAGGCAAGAAGACTGGAGTGGGTTGCCATTTCCTACCCCAGGGGCTCTTCCCGACCTGGGGATTGAACCTGTGTCTCTTCTGTTCCCTGCACTGGCAGACAGATTCTTTACCGCTGAGCCACCTGGGAAGCCCATGTGTATATTTATGCCTTTCATATTCTTTTCCATTATGATTATTACAGGATATTGAATGTAGTTCCCTGGGCTATAGAGTAGGATTTTGTTGTTTATTTTATATATAGTAGTTTGTATCTGCTAATGCCAAACCCCTTATTTATGCCTCCCTCCACCCCCTTTTCCCTTTGGTAACCATATGTTTGTTTTCTGTGTCTGTGAGTCTGTTTCTGTTTCATAATAATTTGCCTTTTTATCAAATGTAAAGGGTATTCTGAATTGGAGGTGGGCGGCTTTCGCGACATTTGCAGTTCTTTTGAAATGTGATGTAGTTAGGACTTAGTAAGCACTGTGTGGGGAATGAATGAATGACGAGTGGACGCACCATTGAATGGGGAAGTAGGACTTAGAGTTCTCATCTTGTGGGGCTGCATTCTGGTTGATCACCAACTGTGTGTTTCTGTTTTGTAAAAATATCTGTACTGTTTATTTCCCCCTAGTTTAGTCTCTTAACAGACTGCAAGGTTTGGAGCAGTATTTGCTGGGATTTAAGTGAAACATGGAAGCAATCAAGTGGTTTAATTCTGGATTTTTCAAATTTAATGACATTCCTTTATCTGTATTGATGGGAGCTTTAGTAAATTCAATTGTTGATACCACCTGGATAATTTTAAGTCTTTCTGAAGTTTTAAACAGAATGTCTCCAACATAGCTCAAGCAACATAAGAATTTCATCAATTGAAAACTAAGAATCATTTTGGTGGGATGTGTAAAACAAGAAGCTGACCAGCATTATTTTCTTTTTCTTTAATTCAATACCATTATTGAGAGTTATTCTTGAACTTTATGAAAACCAGATTGGAGCGCCGGCATGTTCTCCATCGACCCGCGTTCAAGAAATTGGAACCGAAAATCATTCAAACTGGGAAAACGTGACATTGAAAAATAGTCTACATTCTTCTACTTCAGAGACTCTGAGACTCTTTCCCAGCCTTTGGCTTATAGTAGATCTGATATATTTTTTTAATGGACAGTGAGCTTCTCAGTCAGAAAGAGGTCGTCGCTTCTTTTTCAGTCATTTCTTCACTTTACTGGCTTATCTGGTGCAACCATTGATCCATTGACCCTCTCTCTCTCTCTTTTTTTTTTGCACAGAAAGCTGTGACTTCTCACTGTTGCCCACAGAAAACAATCCAAACAGTACCTGCCATTCAAGCTTCTCTCTTGCCTGACCCCTCGGCCACGTTTCCCACTCCCCACATCTTCCACACAGACTCCTGCTCAGCCAAACCAAACTGGCTGTTCCCCGGCCTTGCTGCCTCTAGTCTTTCCATTACCCCATCTCTCGGGCTTGCTGTTGCTTTTCCTCTCTACTTGCTGAACATTCCATATTCACATCAAGAGTGATACATTCCCTTTCATGAGGTCTTTCTAACTCTCCCACCCTTTCCATTCCCTTCTTTTTGCCCCCACTCCTAGCTAAAGCAAGCGTTCCCCACCACTCCCATCAAACCCACATACACCTACGTATGATCTGCTCATGGCCCCTGTTGCCTTCAGGACTGAAGCTTGTGTGTGCAAGTCGTGACCTGCATAAGCATCTCAAACCCAAGGGACAGTGAGGATGAAAATCCCCCTTCCTCTCCACTTGCCAAGGCACATACCTGCCCACATGACCACATAGTGCAGAGAATCACCTTTTTGTTTAAACTCCATACAAAGGCATGGACTAACATGGAGGCACCGGCAGCAGTAGGTTCCTCACACACATGCTTTTTAATTCCTTTTCCTAGGGCACAGGTTGGTCAAGGGCAGCGACTCCCACCATGCTGGTTCAGTGCCTTCCTTACACATGATCACCCATTGAGTTTAGTTGAAAGGATGAAATGTATTTATTAAAAACAAGCCCTTGTGTGTGTAAATGCAACCGTGTAGAGCAAAACAGGAATCCTTATGGACTTCTCAGCAAATGTGGCACAGCCAAGTTGTCTGACTTTCAAATGTCTCATGGCTCTGTCTCAGCTAAGTAATTTCCTATAAAATGCAGTGCCCAGTAGTCTTTTGTGGCACTTTAGAAACCACATTCGTGATGCTCTGACAGGCCATGGCAGAGTTAGATGAAAATCCATTTTTGGCTGTTTGTTAAAATAGGCAAAGAATAACATTAAGAATTGTCTGAAGTGGGCAGGATGAAGGTCAGGAGAATACCCATGGGAGTTGAGGGAATTTGGGGAGGAACCAGTTGGATCAGTCTGAGGTCAGTTCACTTCCTAGAAGTCTACATTAAGCCAAAAAAAAAAAAAAAGAACCCCGTCTCAAAGTCCTCAAAGGCTTGCCAACGCTCTACAGTGATGAGGACATGCCCCCAAAGTAAAGAACTGCTTTGTGAAGACTTCAGTGGAGAATTAATATTCATTCTAATGCAGTTGTATTGATAAATGGGAAATTTCCATAAACCAAGCTTTACAGACCACAGAGCGGTGATGAACATGAGATGGGTCTGACGCCTATTTGATGACATGGCCAGGACTTCAGATTTCAAGCTTCAAGGAGTAAACATTGGTCGACGTCTCTCGGGAAAGTCTGTGTCTGTTACGTGATGTTCTGCTCACTCTGTGCTGAACAGTTGCTTTGTGATTTCCGGGAGGTCCCGAGTTAATGTCACTAGCGGTTTCCTCTTCAGAATAAAATAAGCCTCCTGCGACCATTTCACAGCGTATCTTTCTCCACTTTCCTTCCACAGTCCTCCGTGATGTCTGTCTGCTTTGCTCGTTTCCACCCCAACTTGGTGGTTGGGGGGACTTACTCGGGCCAGATCGTCCTGTGGGATAATCGCAGTCATCGGAGGACGCCTGTCCAGCGGACGCCCTTGTCTGCGGCTGCACACACGGTACGTCCAGTCCTCATCACTTCCCAATCAGCCATCAAGCCCTGAAGGAGGGCGTAACTGACAGAGGTACTTGTTGTTAGTGATTCCAACCTGGAAGTATCTGATTTATAGTGATCACACCCTGACTAAAGGAAAGCCGAGTGGACAGTAGATGGAGGAAGCCCTGGGTTTAGAGGCATCTCTTAGTAATCTATAAGTTTGAGCACACAGCGGAGAAGGAGATGGCACCCCACTCCAGTATTCCTGCCTGGAGAATCCCATGGACGGAGGAGCCTGGTGGGCTACAGCCCATGGGGTCGCCAAGAGCTGGACACGACTGAGCGACTAACTTTCACTTTTTTAACACACAGAAAGGATCTCTTTGGGGGTCCCCAAAGCAACCAGGGAGGATAGCTTAAAAAAGGACAGAGAAAGGAAGAGGCCTCTGTGGAATGGTTTTTCCAAAGAAACTCTTCACATGTATATTATAAGGTAGAAACCCATATTTTCTTTTTTTTCTTAAAGTTTTTTATTTTTTTTTTAATTTTTAAACTTTATTGGTTTTGCCATACAATTCAACATGAATTGAAACATGGATAATATCATATAAAAGTTATTTTTAATCGAAGGATAATTGCTTCACAGTACGGTGTTGGTTTCTGCCGTACATCAGCATGCATCGGCCACAGGTATATCGGTCCCCTCCCTCTCGAACCTCCGTTCCTCCTCCCCCCTCATCCCACTCCTCTAGGTTGTCACAGAGCCCTGGTTTGAGCTTGCTGGGTCATATAGCAGATTCCCACTGTATGTTTCACATGGTAGTGTATATGTTTCCATCCTACTCTCTGCATATTTTCAAACAGACCATGACGAGTAAGCATTTTCTCTNAAATCAGA
Source organism: Neotragus moschatus (assembly GCA_006410615.1). Classification (NCBI taxonomy): domain Eukaryota; kingdom Metazoa; phylum Chordata; class Mammalia; order Artiodactyla; family Bovidae; genus Neotragus; species Neotragus moschatus. The sequence continues at coordinate 281,929 of SJYA01000688.1, read as the reverse complement.
TTGATTATATTCTTTGCAGCCAAAGATGGAGAAGCTCTATACAGTCAACAGAAATGAGACCCAGAGCTGACTGTGGCTCAGATCATGAGCTCCTTATTGCCCTTTCACTTTGGAAGTTTCTAATTCAATTGATTTTGCATCTCTTGCACTCATCACAGGCTATTTAGATTGCATGAGGAACCAGGAATTGTTCCAAGTCCTTACTCTAGTGTGTTTGCGATTCGTCGAAGAACCAGGCATCCATGGCCCAGGTGTATGACTCTCCCATTCACACAGTACAAGCTGTGAAGTTCCTACTTTGCTGTCCACAGAAACCAGCAGTATTTTCCCTCCTCACATGAGTAAAAGATGACTAAGAAGATGTTCCTTATAACTCCATGCCCAGCAGCCTTACTTCATAGAGTTGTTTTCTCAGTCGTATCTGACTCTTTGTGCACCCATGGACTGTAGCCTGCCATGCTCTTCTGTCCGTGGAATTCTCCAGGTAGGNAGCAGTATTTTCCCTCCTCACATGAGTAAAAGATGACTAAGAAGATGTTCCTTATAACTCCATGCCCAGCAGCCTTACTTCATAGAGTTGTTTTCTCAGTCGTATCTGACTCTTTGTGCACCCATGGACTGTAGCCTGCCATGCTCTTCTGTCCGTGGAATTCTCCAGGTAGGAATACTGGAGTGGATAGCCATGTCCTCCTCCAGGGGATCTTCCCGACCCAGAGATAGAACCCAGGTATATCTACATTGCAGGCAGACACCTTACCTAGTCTGAGCCACCAAGGAAGCCCCCTCCTCCTTCTTTAGTACGGGCTGTAACTATGCATCAAAATTTTCCAAAAGCAGAGAAAGATCTGATAAAGTTGTTCATTCTTGGAAATGTTCACTGCACAACTACTCTCAGCAAAGGGCATTGCTAGACGTTGTCAGGCATGCAGGCATCATTTAAGCCTGTTCCTGTCTTCAAGAAGCTGATGATGGTGGGAAAGGTAAACACACAAACACCTGCAAGGCAGGTGGGATGTTGTAAATGGAAGGAGAGGAGCACTGAATGCACAGTGGACCAAACACAGGTTCACAGCTTTGTCTACATATTTGTTAGAGTCGGGAGGACACAGGTTCAGTTCCCTTAACCCAGGGCCTTAGTTATCTGTGAGGGCTCCAGAACATGTTCATTGATAACTTTTCAGATTTTTTTTTTTTTTGGAAAATTCTTTAATGTGAGTAACCATTTTCATGATGAATGTTTTTGCTCTGTGGCTCTTTTCCTTTTCAAGCACAATCAGAAGAGGTACTGTTCAAAAGAAGGGGACCTAAGGGGCTTCCCAGGTGGCACTAGTGGTAAAGAACCTGCCTGCCAGTGATGTAAGAAATGTGGGTCTGACCCCTGGGTTGCGAAGATCCCCTGGAGGAGGACATGGCAACCTTCTCTAGTGTTCTTCTGGAGAATCCCACGGACAGGGGAGCCTGGCGGGCTATAGTCTGTACGGTATCAGACACGACTGCAGTGACTTAGCATGCACGCAAGGTACAAACCACAAGTCATTTTACAACAAGCTTGATTTTGCTTTTTACATTGGTCCATCCATCTGAAATATAAAACACAGATCTTAGTAAAGTTACAAAGTCACAGGCATTTGGCTTCATAGTAATCTTAAATGGGTCATATAGGGCTACAGAGGAGAGGTGTGAAATTTCTGTTTTTCACCTAACATGGAAAAGGTGAAAATCCACTTCCATAAATCAAATAAGGTCCTCATTTTGCACCCTATAAACCCTTTCAGGATGCTGTTAAGGGCAAGCGGAATCTCACCTGGGACCACTTCAAAGATCAGTTCCTCGAGTTCTCTAGAACGAATGTAAATGATCACATATAAAACTGCTGTTGGCAGTTTTACCGGGCATAATTTTTGAGTGCTTGTTACATTACAGCACTTGGCTAGTGATTTCAAATTTTGCTCAACATACTGACATTTATTGGTGCCCCAGAAACTCACATGCTTTGATAACTTAATTCATTTTCACTCTTTGTGATGTAATATGTAGAAGCCACAACCCCTCTGTATTTTGTCATATTTATAACCTTGTGTATACTTATTTTGTATAACCAAAATACAGCATTTTGATATGTTTTCTAACTGGGTGTTATTGCATGTGGACTGTTGTATAATGGTGATGGAAACAATGCCAGTTTAGTTGAAGAAATGACACATGTCTGTGGATAACTTCCAAACTGTGTATCGCCGTTTCTCTAATGTGCTTCTCTTGGGGAGGAAGGCAGGAGCTTGTCTCTTCCTTTGCTGTTTTGTCCCACAAGTGTTTATTGAACGCTTACTACACTATGCAACAAGAAGAACGAGGCACCAGCCCTTATGGAGTTTACACTTAGTGGATTTGTAAAGTACTCTCCTCCTTTCAGTGAAAACATAATTTCCTCTGTATTACATTTAAGTTATTTTGCCTATGATTTTTGTGACAACAAGGGTTTCCACAACGTTTTACATTTTCAGGAGTGTCAACCTAATTTAAGAAATTTTCTAGAGGGACTTCCCTGGAGGTCCAGTGGCTAAGGCTTTGTCTTCCAATGCAAGGGCTGTGGGTTTGATCCCCGGTGAGGGAGCTAGGTTCTCAAATGCCTGGTGACCAAAAAACCAAAACAGAAAATAAAACAGAAGCAATGTTGTAACCAATTGAATAAACACTTTGAAAATGGCCCACATGAAAAATAATAAGAATGAACTTTAAAGAAAAAACATTTTATTGAAAGGATAAATATATGTACTCAAGGATATGTGGAGTTTTATAGCCAAAGTGAAAGTGAAGTTGCTCGGTCATGTCCGACTCTTTGCAACCCCATGGGCTGTAGCCTACCAGCCTCCTCCGTCCATGGAATCTTCCAAGCAAGAGTACTGGAGTGAGTTGCCATTTCCTTCTCCAGGGGATCTTCCCGACCCAGGGATCGAACCTAGGTCTTAAGTCTTCTCTAAAAGGAGTTAAAATGGAAGTTGTGCCAAATGTCATCACAAGAATAGAATCATCTTATTATAACTATGAAAGCTCTGGGATCTGAGTATATTGTTGTCCCCTGGTTTCTGAATCCATGAGGAGTTGGTTCCAGGAGCCCTTGCAGGTACCAAAATCTAAGGATGTTCAAGTCCCATCTAAAAACGGCACGGCATAGCTGCCCCTCCATATCACAGGCATCGATGGATGTGGATGGTTGACTGTGTGTATTTTCCATCAAAGTATCAATAGCTTCATCAGCAGAGATGGGCTTTGAAATACTCCTAAAAAGGATTAAGTCAATGTTCAATTCTGAAGATTAAAAAGATGTTATTGCTCCATGTTGTTTTAAATCACTGAGAGCAGGATAGCATTTATTTCTCTCAACGTAACTGTGACAGTGAGTTTCATGGCTGGTGGTTTATGGCTGTGCTAAATTATGGAGAAGTAATCATGCAGAAGTAACCTGTTTTATTTTTTTCCTTAAAAGCAGTTACTGATTCGTGAAGGTCACTGAAACTCTTGTCTTGTGTGGTCTTCATGCAGCAAAGCCGGCATCGGGGAAGTCTTCGAAGGCCACCAAGGGCCAGTGACAGGAATTAACTGCCACATGGCAGTGGGCCCAATCGACTTCTCACACCTGTTTGTCACATCGTCATTTGACTGGACCGTCAAACTGTGGACTACAAAGGTGAGCACGCCTTGATTTACTTTCCCAGGTTGCACCTAGGCAAGAGGACAGTGTTGTCCCCTGCAAGGAATTGTGGGGAGCCTGAAATCTCTTCCAGGAGACCTGACATTGGGAATTCATCCAACTTTCTGGTGAACCCGACCTGCATGCAAGCTGGTTAAGGCTCACTTTCTCAGTTCATCTAATTTAGTTTAACATAAATAAGTAATATATGTTACTGGAGAATACTCTCATTGTAGAAATTCAGACAATGCAAATAATGATAAAAACAAGTCCTTCTTCACCAACACTAAGCCTGCCCATGGCATCCCCTTCATTGACTTTGATCCTAGCCTTCTCCCCAGACATGTACCTCCTGTTATCACTTCAGTTTTGAGTATCCAGAGCTTAGTATACAGATACATCTGTATCTATGGAAATACAGGACTTGAGACGGGTTTCTTGGTTTTGGAGGTTCGGGTTTTAGGGACTTTTTGAGTTTTGCTGGTTTTCAAACAAGCAAATGGCACTGTCTTATTTGTACTTTTAAAAAATGTTTGTTTATTTACGACTATGCTGGTCTTTATTGCTTTGCATGGGCTTTCTCTAATTGCTGTAAGTGGGGGCTACTCTTCATTGAGGTACACGGGCTTCTCATTTCGGTGTCTTCTCTTGTGGCAGAGCACAGTCACTAGGCATATGGGCCTCAGTAGTTGTGGCACATGGGCCCTAGAGCATAGGCGCAGTAGTGTGGCTCATGCGCTCACATGCTCCCAGGTACCTAGGATCTTCCTGGATGAGGGCTCAAACCAGTATCATCTGCACTGGTAGGCAGATTCTTATCCACTGTGCCACCAGGGTGGTCCTCTGATTTGTACTTTTAGAGGTAATTCTGATCATGTTTGGAAGCAAGAAGAACTAGGAAAGGCCACCTACAACAAAGATGCAGGAGTCCAGGGAAGAAATCACAGTGGCTTAGATTGGGAATTTGAAATGGAGAAAAATAGATGGGTTCAAGAATCATTTATGAGGAACAAGTCACAGAATTTGGTGATTGATTTGATTCAAGGAAGGTGAGAGTCAGCAGAAAAGAGCCCAGGTTTAAGACCGGGGCAACTGGAGATCTGGGGTGGCATTCATTGTGCTGAGCAATGCCCAAAGAAGGGCGTGATGCTAAGGGGCAACATACAGGTTGGGTTTATGGTGCCCGGGAGGCACAGTTCACAACCTTCACTATGCAGTTTGAGAACTGGGACAGAAGAAGAAGAGGGAGTTTGGGACTGCAGGTATGGACTTAATTGCAACAAGAATAACAATGATTATTAAGTCCAAGGAGTGGATCGTAAAAGAAATGCTGAAACACAATGCAGAGAAAGAAAATATTTAGGAAATAAATAGGAGTTGTGGAAGTAGAAAAGGAGATTAAAAATGAACAACCCAAGGAATGGGAAAAAATAGAATTGTTTGCAAATGGGGCTTCCAGGTTGTTAGTGAAAAGAGACCGTATCAAGAGGACAGAGTTGCCTCTTAAGTGCATGAAAAACGACCACACTTAAAAATTCACCCTAAAACCAAGTTCAGAAACCTTTTTTCAACTATGAGATTGACATAAATCCAGAAGATAGCATTCTGTGTGGTGAGACTGAAAGAAAACAACCATTCTCCTACAATGTCATTGGACATGCAAATAGTACAACACTAGGGAGGGGAATTTGGCAATATCTAAAAATAATGAATACATATTTGCTCATTGGTAGAGCAGTTCCCACTTCTAGGATTCTAATGCCAAAGATATACTAGCAATAAATGAGAAAAAGACTTACACAGAGAGATTTCTTGATAGAGAAAGACTACCTTGAATTGCAGAACACTGGGAAAAACCCAAAAGCCCATCAGTATAGGACATTGAACAAATCAAAAGTACGGCATGTCCACATGAGGGAGTACTATTCAGACGTAGAAAGAAATGAAGATGTTCTCGTACTCTTATGAAGTGATCTCTAGGCTATATTTTTTAAATGAGAAAAGCAAGGTGGAGAAACATGTAAACAGTTTGTTGTCATCATTTACTATTTACTTAGATGCTTTTTAAATTTAGTTTTTGTCTTGTAGTTGATTTGCAATGTTGTGTTAATTTTAGGAGTCCAGCACAGGGATTCAGTTCCTTTTCAGGTTGTTTTCCCATATAGTTTATTATAGGATACTGAGGAGAGCTCCCTGGGCGATACTGTAGTGTGTGCCTGTCAGTCTCCGTCTCCTGGTGTATGCCTCTCTCCACTTTTCCCCTTTGGTAACCATAAGTTGGCTTTTGAAGTCTGTGAGTCTGTTTCTGTGTTGTAAATAGGTCCACGTGTATCATTGTTTTAGAGTCCACATACAAGTGATATCATATGATGTTTGTATTTCTGTCCGATTACTTCACTTAGTGTAAGAATCTGTGGGTGTGCTGCAAATGGTATTATTCTTGGTTATGACTGAGTAATATTCCAGTAGGTATTATGTACCACATTCTCTTTATCCACTCTCTGTCTGTGGACATTTACGTCGCTTCTGTGTTTCAGCTATTGTAAATAGTACTGCAGTGAACATTAGGGTACATGTATCTTTAAAAAAAAATTTTTTTTTGGAGTATAGTTGATTTACAGTGTTGTATTAGTTTCAGATGGACAGCAAAGTGAATCAGTTATTCATACACATACAGCCATACTTTTTTTTAGATTATTTTCCCATATAGGTCATTGCAGAGTATTGAGTATAGTTCCCTGTGCTGAACAGTAGACTCTTTATTATCTATTCTATGTATAGTAGTTATAGTAGTAATGTATTTATATTTATATTACATATATAACATTACATATATGTGTAATACAGATATAATGTGACATATATATAAGCAAATCCCAGTTTCCCAATTTGTCCCTCCCCTACTTATGCCCTGGTAACTCTAAGTTTGTGTTCTACATCTATGACTCCTGTTTTGTAAAAAGTTCATTTTACCCCCTTCCTTTTTAAGATTCCGCATACTAGTGACATGTGATATTTCTCTCTCTGTGTCTGACTTACTTCGCTCAGTACGGCACTATCTAAGTCCGTCCACGTTGCTGCAAATGGCACCATTTCACTCTTCTTTATTGCTGAGTAATATTATCTTCCTTATCTATTCCCCTATTGATGGACGTTTAGGTTGCTTCCATGTCTTGCCTATTATAAACAGTGCTGTTTATGAACATGGGGTGCATGTATCTTTTCTAATTATGGTTTTGTTCCAATATATGCCTGAGTGGGATTGCTGGATCATGTGGTGACTCTATTTTTAGCTGTTTAAGAAACCCTCTTACTGTGCTTTATAAGATTGTACCAATTTACATCCCACCGATAGAACAGGAGAGTTCCCTTTTCTCCAGACCCTCTCCAGCATTTATTGTTTGTAGACTTTTTGATGATAGCCATTCTGACTAGCATGACGTGGTATGTCATTGTAGTTTTGATTTGCATTTCTCTAAGGGTTAGCAATGTTGAGCATCTTTTCATATGCTTTCGGGACATCTGTTTGTCTTCTTGGGAGAAATGTCTCTTTAGATCTTCGGCCCATTTCTTGATTGAGTTGTTTTTTATTCTGAGCTGCATGCCGTTTATATATTTGGAGGACTAATCCCTTGTTGATTGCATCATTTGCAAATATTTTCTTCCATTCTGTGGATTGTCTTTTGGTTTTGTTTATAGTTTCCTTTGTGGTGCAGAAGCTTGTAAGTTTAATTTGGTCCCACTAGTTTATTTTTGGTGTTATTTTCATTACTCTTGGAGGTGGATCCAAAAAGATATTGCTGTGATTTATGTCAATGTTCTGCCTATGTTTTCCTCTGAGGGGAGCTTATTTTGTGTATGGTGTTAAAGAATGTTCTAATTTCAGTCTTTTACATGTAGTGGACATGTAGTCAACTTTCTTCAACAACGCTTATTGAAGAAACTGCCTTTTCTCCATTGTATATTCTTGCCTCCTTTGTCAAAGATGAGGTGCCCATAGGTGCATGAGTTTATCTCTAGGCTTTCTATCTTGTTCCATTGATCTCTGTACCAGTTTCATACTGTTTTGATGACTATGGCTTTGTAGTATAGTCTGAAGTCAGGGAGCCTGCTTCCTCCAGCTCCATTTTTCTTTCTCTTTTTTTTCTTTTTTAATTTTCCATTTTTCTTTCTCAGGTTTACTTTGGCTATTCAGGGTCTTGTGTGTTTCCATACAAATTAAAAAATTTTTTTGTCTAGTTCTATGAAAAATACCATTGGTAATTTAATAGGAATTGCATTGAACCTGTAAATTGCCTTCAGTAGTATATTCATTTTGACAACATTGATTCTTCTAATTCAAGAACATGGTATATCTTTCCATCTGTTTGGGTCATCTTTGATTTCTCTCATCAACCGCTTATAGTTTTCAAAGTACAGGTCTTTTTCTCCTTATGTAGATTTGTTCCTAGGTATTTCATCCTTTTTGGTGCAGTGGTAAATGGGATTGTTGCCTTAATTTCTCCTGGTGATCTTTCGTTGTTAGTGTGTAGAAATGCATGAGATTTATGTGTATTAAAGTTGTTATCCTGCAACTTTACCAGGTTCATTGATGAGTTTCAGTAGTTCTCTGATAGCATCTTTAGGATTTTCTTTTTTTTAATCAATTAATTTAATTGGAGGCTAATTACTTCACGATATTGTGGTGGATTTCAGGGCTTCCCTGGTGGCTCAGAGGTTAATGCATCTGCCTGGAATACAGGAGACCCAGGTTCGACCCCTGGGTCGGGAAGATCCCCTGGAGAAGGAAATGGCAACCCACTCCAGTACTCTTGCCTGAAGAATCCCATGGAGGGAGGAGCCTGGCTAGGCTACAGTCCATGGGGTCACAAAGAGTCGGACACGACTGAGCGACTTCACTCACTTTCACTTTCACCTTTGCCATATGTGGACATGAATCAGCCACAGGAGTACATGTCCCTCATCCTGAACTATGTGTCGTATCATGTCATCTGCAAACAGTGACAGTTTTACTACTACTTTTTTCAACTTGAATGCTTTTTATTACTTTTTCTCCTCTGATTGCTGTGATTAGAGCTTCCAAACCTACGTTGAATAAAAGTGGCAAGAGTGGACATTCTTGTCTTGTTCCTAGTCCAAAGTAAAAGCTTTCAGCATTTCCTCATAGAGTGTGGTGTTAGCTGTGGATTTGTCATATATGGCTTTTAAAATGTTGACACAGGTTGCTTCTGTGTGCACCTTTTAGAGAGTTTTTTTTTATCATAAGTGGATGCTGAATTTTGTCAAAAGTTTTTTTCTGCATCTGTTGAGATGATCACGTGGATTTTATTCTTCAGTTTGTTAGTGTGATGCGTCACACCGATTGGTAGATATTGAAAAATTCTTGCATCCCTAGATAAATCCCACCTGACCAAAGTGTATGGTCCTTTTAATGTAGGAATTATGTCTGCTAGTATTGTGTTGTGGATTTTTGCACCTAAGTCCATCAGTGATATTGGCCTGCAGTTTTCTTTTTTTTATGATATTTTTGTCTGGTTTTGGTGTCAGGGTGCTACTTCATAGAATGTCTAGGAGCGTTCCTTCCTCTGCAGTTTTTCTGGAATAGTTTCAGAAGGATAGATGTTACCTCTTCTCTAATTGTGGGTTTCCGCAGTGGCTCAGTGGTAAAAAATCTGCATGCAGTGCAGGAGACACTGCACTGAGACACAGGTTAGATCCTTGGGCCAGGAAGATCCCTTGGAGGAGAAAATGGTAACCCACTCCAGTATTCTTGCTGGAAGAATCCTACAGACAGAGGAGCCTGGTGGACTTTAGCCCACTGGGTCACAAAGAGTCGGACATGACTGAGCCTGCATGCACACACTTCTCTCAGTGTTTGATAGAATTTTGCTATGAAGCCATTTCGTCCTGGACTTGTGTTTGTTGGGAGTTTTTAAATCATAGTTTCACTTTGAGTGTTTGTGATTGTTCTGTTAATATTGTCTGTGTCTTGCTGGTTCAGTATTTGTAGATTGTATCTTTCTAAGAATTTGTCCATTTTTTTCTAGGTTGTCCATTGTATTGGCATAGAGTTGCTTGTAGTAGTCTTTATGATCACTTCCACTTCTGTGATGTCAGTTGTAACTTCTCCTTTTTTATTTCTAGTAATATTAATTTGAGCCCTCTTTTTCTTGATGAGTCTGGCTGAAGACCTATCGATTTTGTTTCTCTTTTCAGAGAACCAACTTTTACTTTCACTGAGTTTTTTTCTATTGTTTTCTTTCTTTCATTTATTTCTGTTCTGACCTTTGATTTCTTTCCTTATTCTAGCTTTGTGCTTTATTTATTCTTTTTCTAGCGGCTTTGGGTGTAAGGTTTGGCTGTCTATTTGGGATTTCCTCATGGATTTCTTCAGTGATCCACCAGTTGTTTAGTAGCATATTGCCTAGCCTCCATGTGTTTGTGGCTTTCACACCTTTTTTTCTTATAGTTGATTTCTAATGTCATATCATTCCTGTCAGAAAAGATGTTTGATATGTTTTCAGTGTTTTTACATTTATCAAGGCTTGCTTTATGGCCCAGCGTGTGATCTGTCCCAGAGAGTGTTTCACATGCACTAGAAAAGAATGTGTATTCTGCTGCTTTTGGATGGAATGCTCTGTAAATATCAGTTAAATCCAGCTGGTCTGATGTTTCCTTATTAATTTTCTGTCTGGATGATCTGTCCATTGTTGTAAGTGGGATGTTAAAGTCTCCCACTATTGCTGCATTACTATTATCTCTTTAGTGTCTGTTGGTGCTTGTCTTATGTACTGAGGTGCTTCTGTGTTGGGTGCATAAATATTTACAATTGTTATGTCTTATTGGATTGATCCCTTGATCACCATGTAGTGTCCTTCCTTGTCTCTTGTAATAGTCTGTTTTGAAGTCTGTATTGTCTGTTACGATATTTGATTTCCATTTGCATGGGATATCTTTTTCCATCCCCTCAGTTTCAGTCTGTATGTGTTCCTATGTCTGAAGTGAGTCTCTTGTAGACAGCATATATTATACCGGTTTTGTTTTTGTATCTATTCAGCAAGTCTGTGTCTTTTGACTGGAGCATTTCATTCATTTTCATTTAAAGTAAATATTGATATATATGTTTCTATTTGCATTTTCTTAAATGTTTGGGCTTTGTTTTTGTAGGTCTTTTTTCTTTCTTTCCTCTTTTGTTCTTTTTTGTGATTTGATGATCTTGAGTACTGTGGTTGCTTTTTTATTTTTTATGTGTATATCTATTATACATTTTTGGCTTGTGGTTACCATAAGGTTTTGATATAGCAATGTGTATATATCCAAGGTTGTTTTATGTTCAGTCAGCTCAGTTGCTCAGTCATGTCCAACTCTTTGCAACCCCATGAAGCACAGCACGCCAGGCCTCCCTGTCCATCACCATCCCCCGGAGTTCAATCAAATTCATGTCCATTGAGTCGGTGATGCCATCCAGCCATCTCATCCTTGGTCGTCCCCTTTTCCTCCTGTCCCCAATCCCTCCCAGTATCAGGGTCTTTTTCAATGACTCAACTCTTCGCATGAGGTGGCCAAAGTATTGGAGTTTCAGCTTCAGCATCAGCCCCTCCAATGAACACCCAAGACTGATATCCTTTAGGATGGACTGATTGGATCTCCTTGTAGTCCAAGGGACTCTCAAGAGTCTTCTCCAACAGCACAGTTCACTGCTCTCTTAGTTTCAAATGCATTTCAAGTATCCCACACTTGTATTCTCCTCTTCTCATGATTGCTGGTTTTGTATATTTGTGTGTGAATGATTTCCTACTTTTATTCTATATTTACCCTATCCAGTGAACTTTTCTGTTAGTAATTTTCTCCTTTCTGGTTGTGGCTTTTTCTTTTCCTCATAGAGAAGTTCTTTTTGCACTTGTTACAAAGCTGGTCCAGTGGTGCTAGATTCTCTTACCTTTTGCTTGTCTGTAAAGCTGTTGATTTCTCCATCAGATCTGAATGAGAGCCTCGTTAGGTATTCTTGGTTGTAGGTTCTTCCCTTTTATCACTTGTAATATGTCCCTCCCTTCTGGCCTGCGGAGTTTCTGCTGATAAATCAGCTGATAATCTTATGGGAGTTCCTTTGTATGTTATTTGTTGCTTTTAATATTTATTTCCTTGTCTTTAATTTTTGTCAGTTTGAGTACTGTTTTTCTCAGCATGTTCCTCCTCAGGTTTATCCTGCATGGGCCTCTGCAGTGTCTGGATTTGGGTGCCTATTTCTTTTTTTGTGTTAGGAAAGTTTTCAGCTATTATCTCCTCAAATATTTTCTCAGATACTTTCTCTCTTTTCCTTCTGGGTCCCCTATAATGCAAATATCAGTACATTTAATGTTGCCTCAGAGGTCTCTTAGATGTTCTCATTTCTTTTAGTTCTTTTTTCTTTATTCTGTTCTGTAGCAGTGATTTCCTCAGTGTGTTTTCCAGGTCACTTATTTGTTCTGCCTCATTTATTCTGCTATTATTCCTTCTAGTGTATTTTTTATTTCTGTTATTGTATTGTTCTCCTCTGTTCTTTAAAGCTTCTGTTGTTGTTCAGTGACTAAGTCATGTCCAGTTCTTTGCCACCCCATGGACTGCAGCACACCAGGCTTCCCCATCCTTCACTATCTTCTGGAGTTTGCTCAAACTCATGTCCATTGAGGAGGTTATGCTATGTAAGCATCTCAGCATCTACCACCCCTTTCTATTCTTGCCCTCTGTCTTTCCAAGCATCAGGATCTTTTCCAATGAGTCGGCTTTTCCCATCAGGTAGCCAAAGTATTGGAGCTTCAGCTTCAGCATCAGTCCTTCCAATGAATATTCAGAGTTGGTTTCCTTTAGGATTCACAGATTTGATCTCCTTGCAGTCCAGGGGACTCTCAAGAGTCTTCTCCAGCACCACAGTTTGAAAGCATCAATTCTTTGGCTCTTTATTGAACATTTTTTATATCCTTTTGGTCTGTGTCTCCAATCTGTTTCCAATATCTTGGATCATCTTTACTACCGTTACTCTGAATTCTTTTTCAGGAAATTGCATTTTCTCCACTTCACTTAATTGCTCTTTATTTTCTTCCTTCGTCTGCAGCATATTTCTGTGCTGTCTCACTTTACCTAGCTTTCTGTATTTGTGGTCTCTGTTTCTCAGGCTTTAGGGTTGTAGTTCTTGCTTCTGATGTTTCCAACCTCCCTTGTGGATGAGCTTGGTTTAGGGGCCTGTGCAGGCTTCCTGGTGGGAGGGGCTGGTGCCTGCTCAGGAGTAGGTGGAGCTGAGTCTTATCCCTCTGTGGGTAGGACCATGTCAAAGAGTGTGTTTGTAGGTGGCTGCTGGCGCAGATGGCTTTGGGCAGCCTGTCTGCTCATGGGTGGTACTATGTTCTCACTCTGTTGGTTGGTTGGCCTGCAGCATCCCAGCACTGGAACCTGTGGGCTGTTGAGTGGGGCCAGTTCTCAGCACCAAAATGGTGACCTCTGGGAGAGCTCACACAGATGAATGTTCCCTGGATCCTCTGCCACCAGTGTCACTTCCTCCTCAGTGAGCCACAGCTGACTTCTGCCTCCCCAGTAAATCCTCTAAGACCCATAGGTAGGTCTGGCCCAGGCTTCTGTGGAGTCACTGGCTTGTCCAGGCTTTCTGGTGCACATGAAATCTTGTGTGTGCCCTTCAAGAGTGGAGTCTCTGTTTGCCCCAGTCCTGTGGAGCTCTTGGACTCAAGACCTGCTGGCCTTCAAGGTCAAATGCTCTGGGAGCTCCTAGTCTTGGTTCCAGACCCCCAGGCTGGGGAGAATGACATGGGGCTCAGAACTCTCATTCCTATGGGAGAACCACTGCAATGTAATTGTTTTCCAGGCAGTGGTAAAAAATCTGTTTGTCAGTGCAGGAGACATAAGAGACGTGGGTTCAGTACCTCGGTTGGGAAGATCCTCTGCAGGAAGGCATGGCAGTCTACTCCAGTACGCTTGCCTGGAGAATCCTATGGACAGGTTAGCCTGGCAGGCTGTGGTCCATAGGATCACAAGGAGTTGGACATGACAGAAGCAACTTAGCACACACTTGCCACATGTGGGATTTGATCATATTGCGAAAGCACACCTCCTACTATCTGTCTTTGGGTGTAGAATATCTCTTTCGGTAAGTCCAAGTCTTTTTCGCTGATAGTTGTTCAGCCATCAGTTGTGATTCTGGTGTTTTCATGAGAAGAGTTGAGCTCGAGTCCTTCTACTCTGCCTTCTTGTCTCATCTCCTAAATTAAATGTCTACTTAAACATTTTCAAAAGTTTGAAAAATGGACCACACACATGAAGATTATTATTTGTAGAGAGGCTGAAGGCTTAAAGGAACAGCCATCCTTCCTTGAATATACCTTGGTAGTACATTTGGCTTGAGAACCATGTAAATATTATTTTACACAGTAATAAATTTAACAATTGGTTCCTTTTACATTGAAGTAACATGAAATCAACTTTAGTGTGGTTCAAATTGAAGGCAAGACCTTACAGCATGGGACAATTCTAAATGACTTTAAAGCCCTGTATTTTTTACTATACATTCCAGAAAAGATATATTTTAAGGATAAAAAGACTCCCCCACACCCCCGCCAAAAAAAAAATCGTTTAACTGCTTCCGGTATTCATATAGCTGATGGTTTCGTTGTTTCTGTCTCTAATCTGTTGCGTTTGTATCTTGATGTTGATGACTGTGAGGCTGAGGTCATTGAGAATTCATATTACCAGCACGGTTGAAAGAAGACACAAGTACACAAAGTTAAGTAAAAACTGTTGTAATCCCGAGTTTGAGTTGGATGTGTCAGTAAATACTCATGGTGTTTGTTACCTTTAAATCTAAAAGAATACATATTCACATGTCTGTCTACCAAAATGGTTTAGAAACAATGATCAATCCAGTATCAGTGACTCCTCTGGTGTCCATATCATGCTTTCTAAATGCCAGTGGCTCTTAAAAAAAAAAAAAAAAACAACCCAGAGAGCCTGGAAGAAATGAATGCGTCTACATCTGGAGCAGGAAAGCTAAAAATGAGTCTGAAGTTTTTCATCGTAGTAGAAAGTAAGGATGCTAACAGATGCTACAGATGTCTTGTTTACGAGTTTGGAAAACAAGCTGAATAAGCTTCTGCTGTCTTTAAGAGTGACAGGTTGAGATCATAATGACACTGAAAAATGAAGCAAACCCATTGATTTATCTTTGGAGAATATTAAGGAAACCACTTTATTATTTTAAAAACTAATAACTAAAGGAAAAAATCAGTCATTTATTCTGAAAGAATCAAAGTTTATTTTGTCTTTTCTATATGATTTGTACTTCAGGGTTACTACATATTTGATGAGAGTAGTGTTTCTTTATAGGAATATTATGGGAAGTAGAAATGATAAGATTTGAATATTGTCACTTTGCAACCTCTAATGATCTGAGCAATGATTATTGCTGATAACATCTTAAAAATAGAAACCACTTTCGTAATTATGGGAGTATATAATACCACTTTTGATGTAGGTTTGTCCCCCAGATTGAATCTGAATCTTATCAGTCTATCAGATCTCTGAATTTAGAGGCAGTAGAAGGTACAGATGCAAAGTGTTAAATAATACCAGAGGGATGCAATCAGCCAAATCCAGACTGTGGGGAAATCTACAGGAAAACTCATCTCCTTTCAGCAACAAAATCAAAATAGTTTTTTAAGGAACAAAAGAAGAAATGGAAGGTGGAGGCTATATGTCAAAACAAAATAGAACAAAACAAAATTTGAGACATTTCAGCCAATCTCAAGATATGGATCCTATATAGATCTTGATACAAGCAAACAACCCATTACAAAATTAGAAAGCTATTAGGGAAATATGAATATTGACTGAATATTTGTTGATGATCATGAATTGTTAGTTTAGGTGTCGTAATGACATTGTGATCACTTTAAGTGGTTTGACCTTTTAGAGATGCACTCATACATATTTAGAGAAGAAGTCATATGAGATCAGGGATTTGTTTAAAAATAATCTGTTGGGAAGGGGACAGCTTGTGAATGTTGATGAATAGGATTAGTCATATATTGATAAATACAGAAGTTGGATCTTGGTATTACCCTATTTCTAAATTTTTGACATTTTCTATAAAAGTCAAAAGGCAACTGAGGAGGGAGTAATCAACAGTAACAAGTACTTTAGAGAAGTGCCATCAAGACGGCAGTATATCCTTTGTACTTAGTAGCTCCACCGGTGTGCATGACAAGTAGAGTCCCAGTGAAGTACATCGAGAGTGGAGCATAGATAACAGCGGGTTAATAAGTGCATGGAAACAGAAGGTGCCGAAGACAAGTTGAGAAGCTTGGCTGTGAGGAGAGGAAGATGGGAGGTGGGAAGCGGGTTTTTTCTCTTTTCTTTCTTTTTTTGAAGATATCAGAGGCTCTTGAGGATATTGCTGTTGTGGATGATTCCGTAAAGGAAATGAGTAGAAAAAGCCGATGAGCGTAAGGCAGAGAAAGGCCTGAAAGTGTTGGCGTGAATGGGATGCGCAACACAGGCAGGAGTGAATTTCAAATTTGATCAGGCGACACTATTGCTGTTGTAACAGAACGAGATGGGGGCAAATATATGTAAGCATGCAGGTTTGGTGAATGAAAGCAAGGAGAACTCTTTCATGGTCCTGTTTTCTCAGTGAGGTCAGAAATGACATACTCTGCTGAGTGGGAAGGGGAGGTGCTGAGGGGAGCAGGTTTCAGGTGGCGGCAGAAAAGAACAGAAAGGGCTGATTAGGGAAGCAAAGGGGGACTTAGGCAGTGTGGAGGACCAAGTGGGTGGGAGACCAGGGCGTTTCAGTGGCATCAGTCTTCAGGGCTGACCTCCTCCGAGAGAACTTGGCCCCACAAATATGGACATGGGTGAGATACTCAGTTAGATGAAGCCTGGGGTGGAGCTTTGACAGGGCTGCTGGAAGGACAGCAGCACATAGGGCTTGGAAATGTGGGCAGGACAGTGTTTGATGTTAGACTAAGCTGGAGCAGAAAGGAAATGAAAGGAGAAATTCCCTGTAAGGAGTCCCTGTAAAATCAAAGAACATTATGAAGAGAGTGATTGGGTGAGAGAATTAGTAAATTTTTAGAAATTGATACTTTTGAACTGTGATATTGGAGAAGACTCTTGAGAGCCCCTTGGACTGCAAAGAGATCAAACCAGTCAATCCTAAAGGAAATCAGTCCTGATTATTCATGGGAAGGACTGATGCTGAAGCTCCAATACTTTGGCCACCTGATGCTAAGAACTGACTCATTGGAAAAGACTCTGATGCTGGGAAAGACTGAAGGCAGGAGGAGAAGGGGGTGACAGAGGATGATATGGTTGGATGGCATCACTGACTCAATAGGCTTGAGTTTGAGCAAGCTCTGGGAGTTGGTGATGGACAGGGAAGCCTGGCATGCTGCAGTCCATGGGATCACAAAGAGACACAACTGAGCTATTGAACTGAAATGAATAGAAAGTGGGATGTTTGGATATAGCGTTTCACAATTAAATTACAAGTGATTTAAAAATAAAGGTCTAGGATGTGGTCATGTCTGTAGCTGCAGAACAGTGAAGTTGAAGTTCACTGGAAATAATGTAGTCACAGAAACGAAAGATCAAGTCCTAGTGTGCTGTGGGCTTTGAAATGAGCCAGGATAATAAATGGCAAGACAGGCTTAGAAAAGAAGACAGTGATCCCCGTGCTAAAGTCTTTAATGAATTAGGAAGAGAGATCAAAAGAGGTAAAGGATGGCTCAGACAAGTGGCCTGAGCTTGAAAGAAGGCAGGGCTTTTTTTCTGGAGGGCTGAAGAGCCCTGGAACAGCCGTGATAAGCAAGGAAGAAGCTGAGTGTATCACTATTCTGAATTAGAATACGCTATGGTGAATATAGCGGGGGAAGTGGTAAGCCCAAGGGAGCTCTCAGTGGGAAGGCTGAGAATGGAGGCGCAGGAGTTTACCACAGAATGGGAGGCACGAAGGGCACGGGAGCAACATGTGGAAAGGAGGGGAGCAGTGAGTGGTTGGTTCAGGTGAAGCCGGTGCTAATAGCGATCTCAAGAAAATGCCGAGACCACGGGAATGAGGAGGAAAGATGCAAGAGGAGAATTCCAAACAGGATGCTAAGTTTTGCAGATTCCAGTGAGGATAGCGTGAAAGGGGAGAGAATTCAAGCACATTACATTGCCCTCCCCCTACTAGGTTTCATCTTTAAACCACAATCCAGGAAGGTTTCCCATTGAAGCAGAAACATTGTTGGAGAAGTTTACATGGTAGACCATGGACCAGGTTGCCTTCTTGTCAGCTGAATCAACAGATGAGCAGCCATGTCCACCTAAAGCACCGAAAGCAGGGATCCTGTTCGGAAAGGACATGCAATGAGACTAGAAAGATGGGTGTATGCTTGGTAGTCTAGATTTATTTTTATTTTATGAACAGTGAATCAAAATTTAGTTTTATGAATGAATAAGTCATTTTACATATGAATCAAAATTTAGTTTTATGAATGAATAAGTCATTTTACATATGAATCAAAACTTAATTTTAGGGACTTTTCCAAGGAAGGTGATTTGTAGGGATGGGGGAGGTGGACTGAACACTTACTGCGGTTGTACTGTGGGCCAGGCATTGTGCTACGTGTGTTACATACGTTAGTCTGTTAAGTCCTCACAGAGTTATGCGTAGGTAGTGTTATCCCATTTTACAGAAGAAATAGGCATAAGAAAGTTTAAATATTTTGCCTGATGTGCTCAGTGAAAAAGAGGGGAAACTGGGAGTTGAACGTAGATCTGTGTGACCGCCCCCAAAGCCATGTTCTTTTCCACACCCATGTACTAAGTCTAGAGCCAGGGTATCCAGTTACAAGGCCAGTTAGATCATTCCTGTGAGAGCCAGATTGTTAGCAGAAGAGGCAGAAGCAGTGAGCTTGAGCAGGAGAACCCAAGTCTGAGAAAGTAAACACATATAGTGACCAACTGACTCGAGAAGAGGGGACAGTGCCTGTCCTGGTGTTTGTCCCTTCAGCATCTGAGTGAAAGAACAGTGGTGCCAGCAACTGGGACAGGAAGTAGGAGAGGAGCATCGAGCTTCATTTGAGGTAGAAAATTAGCATTCCGTGGCATGCTCCACCTGAGGGGCCTGAAATCTCTCAAAAGTAATGGCAAAAACAGCAACTCGGAGGCCAAGAATGGAGTTAAAACTATAGCTATGATGTGCACGCATGATCAGTCACTAAGTCGTGTCCAATTCTGTGCGACCCCATACTGTAGCCCACCAGCCTCCTCTGTCCATGAGATTGTCCTGGCAAGAAAACTGGGGTGGGTTGCCATTTTCTCCTCCAGGGGATCTTCCTGACCCAGGGAACGAACCCACATCTCCTGCTGCTTCTGCGTTGCAGGCAAATTCTCACCTAGCTGCTGAGCCAGCTGGGAAGCCCATAGCTATGACAGTGATCAACATAAAGGTAGTCATTTCTTCCAAGGGAGAAAATTCTGAATAGAACGGGAATTGAAGATGACAAACGTGCAGCTTTAGAATTGCTGATGCTGCAGGATGAGGAAGACCGAGATCAGAAAGGCAAGAGGAGGGTGGCATGGAGCTCAGTGAGCAGTTTCAGCAGAGCCCTGGGGACAGATTGCAGGTGGTTGCAGAATGAGGAGGGAAAAGAAGTGGACCAAAAATACAGACTGTTCTCCCAGCCATTTAGCTGCAAACTGAAGGAGATCCAGTGAGGCGGGCAGGAAAGGCCGAGCCAAGGAAGGATTTGGTCTTTGTACTTTCTGAGCGACTTGAGCACATTTGTGGTCTGAAGAGAAGGAAGCAGTGAAACATAGGTCAGCAGAGGACGGTTGGAAAAACTGATAAAGATGATGTCAGGTGCCCATATAGGATTGGGTTGGGGAGACAACGGGACACCACAAAGACTAGAGGAAAGGCTTATGGGGAGATTTAGGTGATGGCAGGAGAGAGGGAAGCAGAGAATGATGGAAGGTCCCTATTTTCCAGTGAAGTCAGAGGCATTTTCACCTTCTAACAGTGATGGAACTGGAATGTGGCAGAGAGAAAGAGAGTTTAGATCAGGTCCTGTGAGAGATGGGAGGGAGACTTGACGCCAGAGGAGGTCTGAACTTCACCAATCTGAGGACCAGCTGGCATTAAATATCAGAGCTTCATTTCCGTTTTACACGAATGCTAAAATTTTTGGCAAGTTGTCATTGATGAATCTCTTACTATTGTTCATTTTGTGACCCCACGGACTGCAACGTGCCAGGCTTCTCTGTTCTTCACTATGTCCTGGAGTTTGTTCAGACTCATGTCCATTGAGTCAGTGATGCCATCCAACCATCTCATCCTCTGTCGTCCCCTTCTCCTCCTGCCTTCAATCTTTCCCAGCATCAGAGTCTTTTCCGATGAGTCGGCTCTTTGCATCAGGTGGCCAAAGAACTGGAGGTTCAGCTTCAGCATCAGTCCTTCCAGTGAATATTCAAGGTTGATTTTCTTTGGGATGGACTGGTTTGATCTCCTTGCTGTCCAAAGGACTCTCGATAGTCTTCTCCAGCACTACAGTTCAAAAGCATCAGTTCTTTGGCACTCAGCCTTCTTTATGGTCCAACGGTCACATCTTACATGACTACTATGGAAGCCATAGTTTTGACTATATGCACCTTTGTTGGCAAAGTGATGACTCTGCTTTTTATATGCTACCTAGGTTTGTCATAGCTTTTCTTCCAAGGAAAATGTCTTTTCACATCCATAGTGATTTTCACATCCATAGGGCCCAGGAAAATAAAGTCTGTCACTGTTTCCATTGTTTCCCCATCTATTTGCCATGAAGTGATGGGTCCAGATGCCATGATCTTAGTTTTTTGAATGTTGAGTTTTACGCCGGCTTTTTCACTCTCCTCTTTCACCGTCATCAAGAGGCTCTTTAGTTCCTCTTTTCTTTTCTGCCGTTGGTCGTATCATCTGCATATCTGAGGTTATTGATATTTCCCCCAGCAATCTTGATTCCAGCTTGAGCTTCATCCAGCCTGGCATTTCACGTGGTGTACTCTTCCACAGAAGATGACTCTCTTAGGTGGTCCTTAGAAACCTCCTGACTCTGACATTCAGAACTGTCTAAAACCTATCCCCAGCTTACCATAGCAGGTTGACAAATTCAGGAGTGGAAGATATACCACTTTTCTGCAATTCTAAACAAAGGGTTCTCAAAGTGCAGCCACTTGGTCAGCAAAATCTAAGACTTAATAGAAATTCAAACTCGTTGGGCCAGAGCTTGGCATCAAAGGCTCTGGGAGTGAGGCCTGGCAATCTGAATTGTGATAAACTCTCTAAGAGTTACTGATGCTGCTAAAATTTGAAGAGCTATGCTCTAAACCAATGTAAAGTTCTGTTTCAAATTGTCTGTTCTGATCTGGGTTAGGTAAGTTCGGTTATTTTCAGGAGTCTCTCCTTTCTCCTCATCCCATTAGGGACTAGAGAGCTAGTCCAGGATTCAGGCAGGAGAGTGAAAACCNCTAAGAGTTACTGATGCTGCTAAAATTTGAAGAGCTATGCTCTAAACCAATGTAAAGTTCTGTTTCAAATTGTCTGTTCTGATCTGGGTTAGGTAAGTTCGGTTATTTTCAGGAGTCTCTCCTTTCTCCTCATCCCATTAGGGACTAGAGAGCTAGTCCAGGATTCAGGCAGGAGAGTGAAAACCTGTGTCCCGCTCTCCAGCCAGGTTTCATGATATACTTTGTACCCTACTTGTTCTCCCCACAGGTTTGCACTGTGAATATATTTAAAACCGCAAATTAATCATAACCTTTTGGGGTGATGTACAGAAACAATGGTTATGCTTGATACTCTTGACAGCATGGGCTGGATTCTTTTTCATCTTTGTGATCTTAACACACATAACATTTACAAGAAATGGTAGAAACATCTCCTAAAATTACTAGTCACTTTTGTAAGACTGTGCCTGAACATAATCTTCTTTATCCTAATAAAAAGAGAAAAGTGAAAATCTATTGTTTTGAAAATTCTGGAAAGCAAGGCTTTTAAAAAAATTTCTTGTTGACAGTGACCATTTTCAGATAGGTATAAAGCAGAAAAAAAATAAGATGAATAATTGTTCTTTGAGGCTTCTCTGGTGGCTCAGATGTTAAAGAATCTGCCTTCAGTGTGGGAGACCTGGGTCTGATCCGCAGCATGCCAGGCCTCCCTGTCCATCACCAACTCCCAGAGTTCACTCAGACTCATGCCCATTGAGTCAGTGATACCATCCAGCCATCTCATCCTCTGTCGGCCCCTTCTCCTCCTGCCCCCAATCCCTCCCAGCATCAGAGTC
Source organism: Neotragus moschatus (assembly GCA_006410615.1). Classification (NCBI taxonomy): domain Eukaryota; kingdom Metazoa; phylum Chordata; class Mammalia; order Artiodactyla; family Bovidae; genus Neotragus; species Neotragus moschatus. The sequence goes on along the minus strand of SJYA01000688.1, from coordinate 259,897 downwards.
TTTTCCAATGAGTCAACTCTTCTCATGAGGTGGCCAAAGTACTGGAGCTTCAGCTTTAGCATCATTCCTTCCAAAGAAATCCCAGGGCCGATCTCCTTCAGATTGGACTGGTTGGATCTCCTTGCAGTCCAAGGGACTCTCAAGAGTCTTTTCCAACACCACAGTTCAAAAGCATCAATTCTTCAGTGCTCAGCCTTCTTCACAGTCCAACTCTCACATCCATACATGACGGAAAAACCATAGCCTTGACTAGACGGACCTTAGTCGGCAAAGTAATATCTCTGCTTTTCAATATGCTATCTAGGTTGGTCATAACTTTTCTTTCAAGAAGTAAGCGTCTTTTAATTTCATGGCTGCAGTCATCATATGTAGTGATTTTGGAGCCCAGAAAGATAAAGTCTGACACTGTTTCCACTGTTTCCCCGTCTATTTCCCATGAAGTGATGGGACTGGGTGCCGTGATCTTCATTTTCTGAATGTTGAGCTTTAAGCCAACTTTTTCACTCTCCTCTTTCACTTGCATCAAGAGGCTCTTCAGTTCCTCTTCACTTTCTGCCATAAGGGTGGTGTCATCTGCATATCTGAGGTTATTGATATTTCTCCCAGCAATCTTCATTCCAGCTTGTGTTTCTTCCAGTCCAGCATTTCTCATGATGTATTCTGCATATAAGTTAAATAAGCAGGGTGACAATATACAGCCTTGACGTCCTCCTTTTCCTACTTGGAACCAGTCTGTTGTTCCATGTCCAATTCTAACTGTTGCTTCCTGACCTGCATACAGATTTCTCAAGAGGCAAGTCAGGTGCATTCAGACCATAGCAGATTGCAAATTAAATAATGTAAAGAAAATTTCTGAAGTCATATTTTTAAAGTGGCTTCAATATAATACTATATGCATAAAAATAAGTATAGCTCATAAAGATAAGAAAAAAGAAAAAATAGGTTTAAAGGAAAACCGAACAAGAGAAAAATTTGCCAAGGCAAACATGCATTTTGTACATTATATCAACTGAGAATTTGCATTTCTCACACAAAGATAATATTAGCAAAGAAAAATCTGTATTCCAAGGAAAAATGTGATGCTGGAATTAGCACCCTGAGAGAAATGAATCTAATTTTAAAGCCTGTAGCAAAGTCCATACCAATTCACTTTGCATAAGTAATGTGATTGCCCAAGAGACAATAGCACTTCCCACACTTTTAGAAAGAAAGAAGCTATGATTTTGAAGATCAAGGCTAAAAAATAAAATTGCTCTACACCCAATTTTAGAAATATTATAATTAAATTAAAAAGTATATTTGGAGGAAAATGCAGTCATTGTCAACTTTGTGATTTGAGAAACTAATACTCCCATCAACTTGACATAGGATTTTAGTTAAATTTTGAGGAAAAGCTAAGGAGAGAACATAATATGGTATATGGCATATTTTTGGAGTTTGGGTCTCCTAAAGAGTCATTTAGCTCACAGACACGAAATAGACACATTGCTTACAGAATCTTGAAATGTTTAAGCGAGTCTTTCTGATTTCGTTAGCTTAGTGGACTTATGAAGAAAATAAATACAGTTGGTCTTTGAACAACATGGGGGTGAGGAGCACTCACCACTCTCTGTTGAAATTCTGAGTACTGCTTTCTCTGCCTCAAAGAAAGTGGGGGGGGGGAGATTTTTGATAAATGACTCATCCAAGGGCAGCAAGCTGAAAGTTTGGATAGTTTGGGCTCAAACCCTAATTCCCTTGATTCCATATATTGTGGTCTTTCATCAAACAGAAACTTTCCTCTACACTTGGTTAATTTAAAGATCTATAAAATGAAAATACAGGTGCGATGTTTACTGAAAAAAAAATCCGTGTATACGTGTACCCACGGAGGTCAAGCCTGTGTTTAAGGGTCAGCTGTAATTGCATGTTAGTGATAGAAGCATTGAGGAGTTTTGGATGTTTGGCTTTGGAAGGTGGTGGTTGCTGGTCAGGAATTTAAGGCAATATAATTAAAGGCACACTTTTTTTTTTAAAGAATAGGAATGCATCCATTTTCAGTAGTGAGGGGAGCCTTGTGTATCACCTTAATTATCAGTGTTTTTAACCCCTTGTAAGAGAGGTAAAGGAAATAAATTACATGATGCTTGCTTCAGCTGATGAAGAATAGACATACAGCCATGCATAGTAGCTAGTCTTTTTTCTGGTCGGTTACCACAGAGACAGTACATGGAAGAGTCCAAATGAATTGTAGAAGAGACAGTCAGGTGTGTCCCCGCCAGGGTGTGGGGCAGGGCGTGGGAGGCACAGGTCCTCTGCTGTCCCTGTGGAGGACGATCATAGCATCATCCATCCCGTTTCTCTCTATACCTGACGTTTCCTTCCCTCCAATTTATGGGGGGTGAGGGGTGGGAAAGGCAAAACAGAAACACCCACCGTGGACCTTGCTGCTCCTTTCCAATCCTGTTTATCTTCTGCCTATTTTATTTTTTAACAAACTGAAGTTTTACCTCCCACAGTCTATCTCTATCCCCGTGATCACCACCAAGCCTGCTCCTTCCAAATGCCCCAACCTCCTTGCCTGTTCCAAGGTCACTTTGCCTTTTCATTTCCTCTCGTGACTTTGCTGTTTCAATAACGGTGATTAGTCCCATGGGTCATTCTTCTTTAACTAGATCGACGAGGTTGTTTTTAAGAGAACGGTAGAAGGCTGCATATTTAACAATCTATCCTTGATGCTCCTTTAAACAATAAAGCCTTGCGGGAATAAATTCTGTCTTAGTACCAGCTCTTACCTTTTACTGTATCTTAGCACATTAAATTTCCCATCCATCAGGACATGTTGGAATTGATGCTTAGACATAAAATATGAGCTCTTGGCTGAATTAAAACATTCATTATTCCACTCAACTTTTCTGTTTGCTGAGGTTTGGGATAAGTTTTTTCCTGTGCCGTAGTTTAGTTTCGTGGCTAGACAAGTTATGAGTCTTTGGACTTTTTATCACTGCATGCAGTTTGGAAAGTTTCAGTGGATTCCAGTTAAATATTGGGTTAACATTTATTTTGGTCCTGGTACAGCTTCACAAGGATTTGGGTTCTTGATCCTGTTTGTGTATTCGCCAGGTCAGTCGTTTCCTTTAAACTTCAAAGGACTCAGATTTCTTCCACTTGTATTGATATGATAATATTCTCTAAACCCTTCTGGTCTCTGAAATACAGCTCCTTTATGCTGACTGGTCTGGTGTATGGCCTGACTTAACCCATGTGTCAGTATCTTGGTATTTGATGTGTATCCTGGACAGCACCCTGGGGTGCAGTCATCCAAAAACCTTTCAGGACACATGTTTGATTGATGGGAGTCCCTGACTTCCTCCAGGTGAATCTGTCTTCTGTTGACATTGTATAATTTGTCTTAGCAGTTAACATACATCTCAGTCCCCTAAGCTTTTAACAAAGCAGTGAATCTGACAATGAATTTTTCTAAGTGACTGAAGGGTGAGGACTTTGCAGAAATTTGAAAGATAATCTTCAATTTTCAGGCAATACTATGAGATCAATAACTATTACCTATTTCATATTTATGAATACATCCTCTGCCAGGGTTAAAATGTAAAATGACTATCTTAGCTGATTTTCCCCACTCTTAGCTACTAGGAAGGAATCAGCATCTCAATTGTTCATGAATAAAAGAAGTTAGAAAAAGTTTGTTTCTTAGGAAAAACATTGGTGTTACCTTTAAAATAGATTTGTTAAAAATGATTAGGTCTTGTGATAAATGTTAAATGTAGCTAAAGGGCTTCCCTGGTGGCTCAGTTGGTTAATAATCCGCCTGCAATGCAGGAGACTACTTGCGATGCTGAAGACCCAGATTCAGTCCCTACGTTGGGAAGATCCCCTGGAGTAGGAAATGGCTACCCATCCCGGTATTCTTGCCCGGAGAATCCCATGGACAGAAGAACCTGGTGGACCACACAGTCCATGGGGTCGAGAAGAAGTGAACACGACTTAGTCACTAAACCACAACAATTATAGATAATGCGATAATAAAAACAGCTTGGTCTTAGTCACTGGATCTCATTATCTTGTGCAGAATTTCTGCCTTTCCCCTATAATAGTAATAATAAGACTGAGAGCTCTTTGAGTGTAGACTTGTGTTATTCTGTATATTTTCCCCACTACCTGGCGTAGTGCTTGGCACCTGGTAGGCACATAATAAATCACTGAATTAATACGTGGATGAATAAATCCTGGGTCATTTAAAGATGTACATTAAAGAGACACTGTAGCAAATATTTAGTTAGCAGTGGTTTTGAGTAGTAAAATTTGTAACCATAATTTAGAAATATAATTATTAGAAAACTGAGGTTAAGCTTTAAAAATCCTATTAGGAAATATTTAAGAAACTATAATTTGGGGGAAGAAAATCTAAGGCAACCATCCAGGGATCGAGGGCCTCCTGATATTTTTCTTACAAAGTAGGTGATTAGAATTGCTGTTCGTTTGCAAGAAGGATCCAAAGAGAGGGCCAACCAGAGTGTGTGTCCTTAACCACCCCTTTCATTCAAAATGGTATTTGATCAAGTGATCAAAGGAGGACTTTCCCTAACAAGTCTGAAGGTGGCCCCTTGGTCCACTGTCATATGCAGCATTGCTCTTTCTAAAGATACCTCTGGGAAAGTCTGACTCTTGGAGGAAGTGATTCTCTCCAGAGGAAGGGGACTCAACTCTTCTCGAAACCATAGTTTACTAGAAAAAATTCCTAACTCAGACTAAATCAGTGGAGAGGGGATAGAGAAAGAAATATGCTAAAGAAGCTTCTCAGAGTAGGTGACATTCAAGGTGAGGCTCTGGAGAAAGGGAAAGGAATTCAAGCAAAAGGAACGGAGGTTTCAAACTCAGAACCATGGGCCAGTTGGCACTCCAGCTGTGTGGCTGTAGGAAAGGCCCTTACCCTCTTTGTGTGCAGCACATTCATCTTTGCAATGGGGATGAAAATACGACCTGTCTCATGGGGTGCTGGTGAAGGTTAAATGATTTAGTGTATATATAAAGCTCTTAGAACAGTGCCAGGCCACGGCAAACACCATGAAAGACGTAGAAGTCCTTTTATTGCCATTAAACCGTGTTCCTGTTGCTGCTGCTGCTGTTTGGATGTGGAAGTAGAGTTGAACTGAAGCAATGCGCTCAAGGTGACAGGAAGGGAATAACAAACGGGAGGCTCTTGAGGCCAAAAGGGATGCTGGAAGGCAGTCTGTGAGGCCGTGCGACGACGACATGTACACTTCTGGGGATGACAAAGTGAAGTCGCTCAGTCGTGTCCAACTCATGGTGACCCCGCGGACTGTAGCCTACCAGGCTTCTCCGTCTGTGGGGTTTTCCAGGCAAGAACACTGGAGTGGGTTGCCATTTCCTCCTCCGGGGATCTTCCCCACCCAGGGATCGAACCTGCGTCTCCCACATTGCAGGCAGATCCTTTACCCTCTGAGCCACCGGGGAAGCCAGAGATGACAAGGGCAATGGCTTATGATAAAGTGGGCCCTTACGCCTCTGGCTTGGTGTACTGAGTGAACCTGGGCACTGAAGACATCTCACCTTCCCCTCAGGATTTTAACCACAGGGTCAGCCTAATGTTCTATGTCTACTGCTGCTTCAGAAGGTTACCAGCAATACTTGGGTTCCACAGCAACCCCTGGATTCAGGATAGTGATCCCTCTTATCTCAACATCAGCTGGTTGAATTATTAATGAACACTCTCACAGTTCTACCACATTAAACAGTAGCATCTTTTCTTTTCTTTTATTTATTTTTTTATTGGAGGATAATTGCCTGACAATGTGGTATTGGTTTCTGGCAGACATCAATATGAATTAGCCACAGGTATATTTATGTTTCCTGGTGGCTCAGACAGTAAAGAATCACTCCAGCAGTGGAGACCTGGGTTCCATTCCCTGGGTCGGGAAGATCCCCTGGAGAAGGGAATGGCAATCCATTCCAGTATTTTTGCCTAGAAAATTCCATGGACATAGAAGCCTTGTGGGCTACAGTCCACGGGGTCGCAAAGAGCCGATCCCGACTTGAGTGACTCAGCACACATGCCCACCTCCCTCCCACCCCACCCCTCTGGGTTGTCACAGAGCACTGGGTTTAGCTCCCTGTGTTACAAGCAGTATCCTACTAGCTGTCGGTTTTACACATGGTAATGTATATGTTTCCATGCAATAGTAGCAGCTTGATTAACCAGAATGCTTATTTTTGCAACCCTTCATGGGAGTCCCCTGCCAACTCACTCCTACACTGAAATATTCAGATGAAGCCCTGTTATGATGATAAAGACTACAGTGGTAATAATAATCATCGTAATAACAAATTACATTCAACCGAACACTCCCATGTGACTGGCTTTGTGCTAGTGATATATTGTAATGTTAAGATTACTTTGGTAAATATTCTGCCATGTACCCGCGCCACCCCATCTTGAGGGGCTTGTTACAAAATCGTCTCATCTGACCTTTCTGCTGGCTTCATGTTTACTTGTTCATCTGTTGTATCTTCAATTGGACTTTTTAAAAATAACTTCTAATTGTTTTTAAATTTTTGAGCCAAATATATATTCTCTTTCTTATCCTTCTCAGCTCCAAAAAATTTGTCACTGTCCCTTCTAATCCTCACCCAGAGCACTATAGTTTTTTTTTTTTAATCCCGGTCCCCTACCCCTCATCAAGTCCTGACTTCGACAAGGGGATTTAAATATGGCAAGCCTAGAAACCTGATAATACTCTCATTTGTCTTAGATCTAAAGAAAACACATGAAAGGGTTTTTTTCTTAGTATATTCTAGTATCAATTACTTTCAGTTTCTAGGTTGTTTCTTGTTTGACTATTTAGGACGTATTGATATGCTCTTTTTTTCGAAGTAGAGTATCACTTTGATGATCTTTATCCTGCTTCTCATATATGTTAGCTGCCAGGATTATACACAATATGAGTAGAATTTGACCATTAGGACAAATTACTACTGCATCAACTTGGGACAGTAAAAATTGAGAGATTGTCCTCATTCTTCCAGTACTTGGTAAAGAATAAATAAAAGTTTTGTAGAGGAAAAATAAATATGTTTGAAAACGCTCCTTTTTCCTTCCAAAGTGGAGTAATAGGCCCTCCCATAAATTCTGGGGAAGCGACCTCAGTGTTTACTACTGGAAGCTCACCAGTGCTGTGGATGTTTCTGGAGAGGAATGTTGTGGAATTGGCCGTAAGAGTGAAATAGTTTTCTCTCCTGCCCCCTGCTCGCTGGCTTGAACTACACCCAAGTCAAAAGTAAGAAGAAGTCTCTTAGAAGTTGTCCATTTCCCTCTCACTTAGGACCTTCTTAATGATGAAAAACGTAGCTTTTAAACCAGATTTCCCCTTTACCACTCTGCCAGGCCCAGCTGCGTTAAGGGCTGTAAAGGGCGCCCCTATCCAGGAGGGTTATCTTTGAGCCTCTTGGCTTCTGCCCACCTATGAAACCTAACTTATGCCTGATGGGTTTGCTTTTTCTCTCCCTCAATCGTCCTCCTTTAACAAGACTTAGTGAGTTTTGCTAGTCCTTTGCTATTAAGACCAATTTTTTTTCAATATAGCAATCCATGGGCCATCAAAATGAAATGCGTGTGTCTTTATGTCTGAGTGTGTGTGTGTGATACTGTTTATTCTTATTACAGTATTTCATGTATATCTAGATCTGTAATGAATTAGAGCAGGCACACACCTCACTAGGAATGCCTTCTCCAGTCTGGAGTCTGTTTGAAAAAACAGTTTCTTAAGCGTAGAGAATGACCACGTCTTCTTTAGCAAGTTTGTGACAAAATTACTACCAGTTTCTCTGAGGTTGGTCCCTCCTCATACTTGGCTCCCTACATAATCCTCTTAGATAATCTTCCTAAAATAAAATATATCACAGTACATAACAGGGTTTGTATTCTGTGGGAATCTTAACAGGTGTTTTTTTAAAGCCAGGAGAAGAGGTTCCATGATTTAAAAGCAATACAGAAAGAGTTAAAGTGAACAAGTATTTTTATCCGAGAGGCCTTTTAAACTTATTCTTCAGGAATGGGCTGATTTATGCCATGCAGAGATCCCCAAACTCATCTGGATATGGAACTCATTTTTACCCAGACACACAGGAGAACAGACTTGGAACATACTCTTGGAAACTCTGACAGACACCGCTCCACTTGCTCTCATAATCTCTTCAGACACCTCAACCTGCATTTCATGGTTTTCCACTCTCTTGGACAAGCATGTGCCCATTAGCCCCAAAAGTCCTAAATGCAGTCTTTCCAATACTAATGTTAAACAAGCAAACAAAAAAAATCAGTAAGCGTTCAGGGAGGGTAAAGACAATGTTGCAGTTTAGTCACTCAGTCATGGCTGACTCTGTGTCCCCAGGGACCATAGCCTGCCAGGCTCCTCTGTCTGTGGGATTTCCCAGACAAGGATGAGGTGATTAGTGAACCTTAATTTCTAGACAGGAGAGGAGAGAGAGACTGAAAGGAAGAATTAAGTGTCCAGAAATAGTATTTAGAAATGGAGGCGTGACAGGCACTGAAGGCCGTGCATGGAGATTTCCCTGAAGATAGGTATGGTGCCAGCACCACTTGGAATAGTGATTGAATAAATATGCCACTTATCTTCTTATAAACAGCTTTTGTGTCCTTTATGGAATCGAAGACCGTGGGTGGGAAACAAGAAAGAAGAGCAACAAGGAAATATGGCTTAAGTCAGAGAAGTAAGACCTGAGGCGTCCTTTACAGACCCACTGTGTGATTCCCTAATATTACAGTGAAGAAAACCACTGTGTGAAGAGGAGCGATTTAGACATTCTTTTAGTTCCATAGTTTCCACCTCACATTGATTGTAACTGAGTCAGTTAGAAATCAGAGCATTTTTAAAAAGTCTATAATGTTTTGGACTGTCCACCTATTTTTATTTGCCATATAGTGTGAATGTGACCAACAGACTGGTTCCAAATAGGAAAAGGAGTGCGTCAAGTCTGTATATTGTCACCCTGCCTATTTAACTAATATGCAGAGTACATCATGAGAAACGCTGGACTGGAAGAAGCACAAGCTGGAATCAAGATTGCCGGGAGAAATATCTATAACCTCAGATACGCAGATGACACCACCCTTATGGCAGAAAGTGAAGAGGAACTGAAGAGCCTCTTGATGCAAGTGAAAGAGGAGAATGAAAAAGTTGGCTTAAAGCTCAACATTCAGAAAACGAAGATCATGGCACCTGGTCCCATCACTTCATGGGAAATAGACGGGGAAACAGTGGAAACAGTGTCAGACTTTATCTCTTTGGGCTCCAAAATCACTACAGATGGTGACTGCAGCCATGAAATTAAAAGACACTTACTCCTTGGAAGAAAAGTTATGAACCACCTATGTAGCATATTGAAAAGCAGAGATATTACTTTGCCAACAAAGGTCCATCTAGTCAAGGCTCTGGTTTTTCCTGTGGTCATGTATGGATATGAGAGTTGGACTGTGAAGACAGCTGAGCTCCGAAGAATTGATGCTTTTGAAGTGTGGTGTTGGAGAAGACTCTTGAGAGTCCCTTGGACTGCAAGGAGATCCAACCAGTCCATTCTAAAGGAGATCAACCCTGGGATTTCTTTGGAAGGAATGATGCTGAAGCTGAAGCTCCAGTACTTTGGCCACCTCATGCGAAGAGTTGACTCCTTGGAAAAGACTCTGATGCTGGGAGGGATTGGGGGCAGGAGGAGAAGGGGACGACAGAGGATGAGATGGCTGGATGGCATCACTGACTCGATGGGTGTGAGTCTGAGTGAACTCGAGTTGGTGATGGACAGGGAGGCGTGGCGTGCTGAGGTTCATGGGGTCGCAAAGAGTCGGACACGGCTGAGCGACTGAACTGAACTGAATGGTCCATATATTATGTACCACATCTTCTTCATCCATTTCTCCTTTGATGGACATTGAGGTAGCTTCCACGTCCTGGCTATTGTGCTGCTGTGAACATTGGGGTGCACGTGTGTTTTCAAATTATACCCAGTTTCCTCTGGATATATATCTAGAGGGATTGGTGGGTCATATGGCAACTCTGCTTTAGTTTTTTAAGGAAACTCTATAGTGACTCTACCAATTTACCTTTCTACCAAGTGTTGGAGGATTCCCTTTTCTTCACACCCTCTCTAGCATTTATTGTTTGTAGAGTTTTTGATGATGTCCATTCTGACTGGGGTAAACTGATACTTCACAGTGGTTTTTATTTGCATTTCTCTAAGAATTAGTGACATTGAGCATCTTTTCACATGCCTCTTGGCCATCTGTATGTCTTCTTTGAAGAAATGTGTATTTAGATTTTCTGCCCGCTTTTTACTGGGTTGCTTATTTTTTTTTTTTGATAATTAGTTGCACGGACTATTTGTATATTTTGCATATTAATCACTTGTCTGCCACTTCATTTGCAAATATTTTCTCCCATTCTATGAGGTGTCTTTTCGTTTCATTGATGACTTCCTTTGCTATGCAAAAGCTTTTACATGTAACCACGTCCCTTTTGTTTATTTTTGTTTTTAATTTCACTAGGAGGTAGATCCGAAAAGATTGCTGCAGTCTATGTCAGAGAGTACTCATCCTCTGTTTTTCTTTAGAGTTTGATAGTGTCCAGTCTTACCTTTAGGTCTTTAATCCGTTTCGAGTGCTATCTCCTGGAGTTTGCTCAGATTTATATTCCATTGAGTCGGTAACGCTATCCAGCCATCTCATCGTCTGTCGTCCCCTTCTCCTCCTGCCCTCAATCTTTCCCAGCATCAGGGTCTTTTCCAATGAGTGGGCTCTTTGCATCAGATGGTGAAAATATTGCAGCTTCAGCTTCAGCATCAGGCCTTCCAGTGAATATTCAGGGTTGATTTCCTTTAGGATGGACTGATTCCTAGCACCACTTATTAAAGAAAGATATATTTAAATATAACCATACAAGACTCATGACAGCCGCAGACAGAGCACCTAAGGAGACAGAAAACAAAGCTGGGGGCCCAAGAGGAGGAGACATCGGGCAAGGGGTGTAGGGGTCCGAGAGGGGATTGCTCAGGTCAGCAGGCCTTCATAGGGAGCTCAAGATTGGTTTACCAGGAGGAGAGAGAATCCTTTTTTTCTTAAGTGGTGGGAAACAGTAGTGTGAACCCAAGCTTGAAGGCCAGAAGGGCTCCAGTGTGCAGAGGGGATTGTGAATGCAGCCAACTGGCTAGAGCAGAGGGTTTTGATTAGGGGGTGAGGAGTGGTGGTGGTGGGGGCCACGTTTGGAACACGTGGTCCATTTCAGCGCTGATCTGCCCCAGGGGGATCAGATGGTGGTATTCATATCCCGGGACTGTCTTGCTGGAGCCCTGGCTCTGGCTGTGTGGCGTGGAGGTACTTTCTCAATGCAGCTATTTGTACCGAGCCTGTCACTAGCTCAGCAGGAGGTAAAAATCATTTGACAGTCTCTCCTGGCTCTCACCCATCCAAAGCCTTCGAGAGTGGGGGTGTCAGAGTGGGTGGGCGCCGGGGAGTGGGCGTGCTTAAGAGCTGAGCATTCAGTGAAGGAGAGTGACTGGCACTGAGAGGCTTGCCCACAGGCCAGAGCCACCCGTGCCAGGCAGACGGGCCCCCACCGTGGGGTCCCCTGTGCCTGCACGCTCCTCACGGTTGGCCTTTCACTTTCACCGTATTTGGTTCTATATAGAATCTCTCTCACACTCGTTCTCTATCCCATTTTTTTGCATGCACACACACACATACATACACATAATTATTACCAAAAATATCACTTTAGAATTTAAGCTCTCAGCTATAAGATCCTTCTCCTGAACAAAAAGCTACAAGTGAGTGCATTTCTGTTTGTTCCCTATTACAGGAACCACTCGCCATTTGCAGTACCTATTAAACCCATTCGACTTCTAAAGGCGAGAACGATAACATTTTGGATTTCATTTTTGTTTGTCCTCTAAGAGTCTTGAGTTTGGGCCAAAAACCCAGGCTCTGGATGAATGTGCTTCAGACCTCACTTTTTGTCACGAGGCCAAGTGGACTTGGGAGAGAGGGTGGAGCTGTCTGTTCAGACATGATTCTTAGTTTTGCCCTTTGCCTCTGGAGCCAGAGCCCTGGCCCACATCCAGCCGCACGATGGGAAGATTATGGTATTTTCTAGGTAATTTTAAGGAGCACAAACCCAAAGTAAAGTCAGGTGGTTTCAAGCCTGCACTGAATTTTTCATGTTAAGGATTTGTCCTGATTTGGGTTTTCAGCAGAGCTGCATTTTGAATGATGAAGGGAACTGTATTCTTCTGGAGACAGGCATGTTTTGGTTGTTTGCTAATGACCTCTGGTTTTGCTTATGGGGAGTTTTGTTAACAAATGGAAATGTAGCAAAATAAAACACTCTCTTCCATACTTGTTTTTTCCCCCCACTTCCTTTTTCTCCTTTCTTTAAACAATGGGAACCCTTGCAATAAACTGTCAAAACCAGGCTATAGATATTATTTATTGTAGCATCATTAATACTGTGTAAAAATAAATTAGTCACTTTGGCAATCAAACACATTCTTGTGATCTGCCGTCGGTGCTTTTAAACAGAGCCTTCCCTTCGCCGTTTGATAGATGCTATTGTTAAGAGAAGGGGCTGTGGAGATGTATTCAAAAATTCTTTGAAAATTTTCCAGCCTCAGGAACCCATTATGCAGGAGACTGATAATGAGTGGGCTTCCCAGATGGCTCGGTGGTAAAGAATCCACCTGCCAATGCAGAAGACACAGGAGTTGCGTGTTCAATTCCTGGGTCAGGAGGAGCCCCTGGAGGAGGAAGTGGCAACCCGCTCCAGTATTCTTGCCTGGAGAATTCCAGGGACAGAGGAGCCTGGCAGGCTACAGTCTGTGGGGTCTCAAGGAGGTGGACAGGACTGAGCGCACAGAGGAGCCTGGCAGGAGCCTGCCTGCTCTGGAATTGAAAGGTTAACAACCCAGGAGAGGAGGCCTCTGCTTGGGGACCCTAGCTGGGTTGGCTACCCTGCCTGCTTGCCCTCTCACCCCATCCCTACCTCACCCTCCAACTACCTTGTCTAAAAGAAAGAGACCTCAAGATGGAGCCTGCAGAGGGTCACAAGACTAAACCAAAATACACTCTTATCTCAAGCACAGAAGGCTTCATTTCGGGGAGGGGGTGGTGGAAATAGCTCTGTATTCGGGCAAAAGAAACTGAACCGGACGGAACAGTCTTTTCTGGTTCCCATTCAGTTGGATCCCTGTGATGGTTTGGCACCTTGGTATTGAGGTTGCGTAGAGTTTTCCAGTCTCCATCCTCACTTGTCCCAGTGGTCTCAGACACATGGCAGAACTACTGGTGTGATACAAGGTGAAGCTGAAAATTAAAAGGAGGCTCTGCTGTCCCTGTGTCTTCCCGCGGGAGACACAGGCTGGGCCTGCCATCGCTGACTGCGTGTTAAGTCCACGCACAGTGTACTGTTGTGCGCTCTTGGGGGAAATTCCATAAATTCAGAATTTCAGAGAGTATGTGTGCCCATGTGGGTGTGCACTGGAAGCCAAGGGAGAAAGAGAGCCTCTTTCTCTTTTCCTTTGAGAGCTGCATCAGTTTGCTGGCATCGCCACAACAAGGCACCAGAGATGGGATGGTTCTAACAATAGAAATTTATTTCCTCGCTGTTCCGGAGACTGGAAGTCCAAGATCAAGGTATCAATAGGCTTGTCTTCTGAGACCTCTCTCCGTGGCTTGTGGATGGCCATATTAGCCCTGTGTCTTCCCCCCGTGTCTGTCTGTATCCAAATCTCCTCTTATAAGGACACCAGTCACATTACATTAAAGCCCCCCATTATCCCATTTAACCGTAATCACCTCTTTCTAGAGACTATATCCAAATAGTCACATTCTGAGGGTTGAAACTTCAACCAACAGTGACTTTTGGGGCCAACACAGTTTACCCTATGATAAAAGCTAAGGGTTGAGCCTTGGTTATGGACAAACAGCTTAACAATAATGAGCTTCTCCTGATGTTCTTACACACCCATATCCACACCCACACACAGACACACACACACATACACACCCACACTCCTAGTGCCTAAAGGGCTCTAATCCCTCCAAGGCTGGCTCCCAGGGGCAGCAGAGCCTTCAAGGACCCATGGTTGGTGAGGGAAAGTTGCAAGAATAGTCAATGCATTATAGCTAATGTGAGAAGTTTGTTTGCTTGGGGTGGGGGGAACAGTGTTGCTTCCTTCGGGACTTTAATACATTTAATTCCTGATTTTTGGCATTTGTGAATGGGATTTTGCATGACAATCATGGACTTACATTAATAGCTTCATCTTTAAACGCCTGAATTTATAGCATAGAAATTTCTTCCACAGTATGGAAGTAACATCAGTAGTTATCTCTGCAGTTTTTTTTAATTAATTTTTATTGGTGTGCAGTTGATTTTACAATGCTGTGCTTTTGGTGTATATCACGGTGGATCAGTTATAGATATAGCCACTCTTTTTTAGATTCTTTTCCCATATAGGTCATTTCAGAGTACTGAGTAGAGGTCCCTATGCCATGCAGTAGTTCTTTATTAGTTGTCTATTTTATATAGTAGGGTGTACATATCAGTCACAGTCTCCCAATTTATTTTTCCCCTCACTTTCCCCCTTGGTAACTGTAAGTTTGCTTCCTACATCTATGACTCTATTTCTGTTTATAAATAAGTTCACTTGTACCACTTTTTAAGATTCCATATATAAGCGATATTATCATAAGATATTTTTCTCTGTGTGTCTGACTTCCTTTACTCAGGATGACAGTCTCTAGATCCATCCATGCTGCTGCACATGGCATTGTTCTGTTTTCATGGCTGAGTAATATTCCACTGTGTACGTGTGTATACACCCCCCACCCCCCATATCCCCCTTATCCATTCCTCTGTTGGTGAACTTTCCAGGTTGCTTCCATGCCTTGGCCATCATAAATAGCACGGCAAAGAACACTGGAGTGTGTGTATCCTTTTGCTGATAGTTTTCTGCAGATATATGCCCAGGAGTGGGACTGTTGGATCACATGGTAGCTCTGTAGAGAAGTAAGTTTATTGATGCTGAATCCAAAGACCTATCTCATCATTATTACTGTGTTCAGAATATATTTACAAACTGGTGCGGGATGTCTAGTCCCTGTGTGGTACTGATTTTAATTCAGGATCCTTTACCACCCATACAACATTCTCTTGTTTCTAGGCATCTCTCTTCTCCAGACAAATAAACATAAGAATATGCGAATGTAAAAATATTTCATGAAAAATTATGTTAATCTCCCTCTCAGTCAATCTCTCTCTCTTTCTCTTCCTCTCTCCCACTGCCCCGCAACACACACCAGTAGAACTGTATGTTTTAAAAAGAATCTCAGGTACATAGTAATGTTTTAAGTCCATGGATTACTTTTGTTTGCATTCAATGAGATAAAATTCGTTAGACATTCAATTCCCAACACCCAGTTCTTGTGATACACAGGAAGTACCTGACTAGGTTCCCCACCGTCCCAGCCTACTTTTCATATCACCTTCCTCCAAGAACAGTCCCTTGTGTTTGCTTTGGTGCCCGTTCTGTATACACATGCTAACCCCTTTGCCATGATGGGGTGCTCTTCATCAGAGAAAATATTTAAGGGCGCAGAGTGAAGGGAAAGGTTCAAACCAAAGTGGCATGCAAACCATAAGAGCCCTAGGAGGATGCTGAATCAGGAACCCATCAGGAAAAGCGGAGGTTCAGCCCCAGGGAGACCAAGAAAGAATCCAGAGCCCAGAGAATCAGGGGAAAGTTCAAGGCTCTGCTCAGAGGTGTCAGAAGAAGCTGGGGCGGCACCCAGATGTTACGTGCGCCAACACCCACTCTCAGTGCATCTTCGCTGCCTCCTGCTTGCCAGGCTTACTGCCAAGTGTGAGATACAAAGCTCCATGAGAAATTGTCTGAAATATCAAGGATGGTGCATCAAAGTGGCAAGTGGGCGGTCTTATGGAATGAGGGAAGCAGCCCTGGACACAAACACTAGCAACAGTAGGGTCCTCTTAGATCCTGGAGACACTCTGGCCCTGATGTGAAGAGCCGACTCATTGGAAAAGACCCTGATGCTGGGAAAGACTGAAGGCAGGAGGAGAAGGGGACGGCAGAGGATGAGATGGCGGGATGGCCAACTCGATGGATACAAGTTTGAGCACGCTCTGGGAGCTGGTGATGGACAGGGAGGCCTGACATGCTGCAGTCCATGGGGTTGCCAAAGACTGAGCGACTGAACTGAACTGAGAGATAGGTGGCTTGTGATTGGATGGCTTTAACTATCACAAGCATGTCCAAAAATTTAGGTTAGCCTGCCAAACCAATCAGAGAGCCAACATGCCTCCAGTCCAACTGCAGCCATATTTCCTGGCCACCCCTTGACCAACCGTCATTAGCTTTTTGACGCTTCTCTCTAAGATCGCTGGTGAACCCCCTCACTGTTGAATGTGATGGCTCCTTTTCAGTCCACATCTGGCATCATACTGTCTGTCTAGGACTCATTCCTGCAGCCCTCTCTCCTCTTCCTCAGCGTCTCTTGTGAAAGATTCTTTGCCATGGACTTCAAGCTTGTCCGCTCTTTCAGTTTCAGACCTACATTTTGACTGCCAGCTTAACCTGAGTGTCATCTCCAGAGACTCAAATGCACCGTGTTTAATATATAAATCAGATCTTCTGGCCCCACTGTGCAGCTACTTCTGTTTTCTACAGCAGAAAAGCTGAAAACTCCCACAGGAATGTTAGACATCTCTGAACCAATGCCCTGTACATTTATCACTACATGTTTAATAAATGAGTAGCTTATTGCGTTAAAAAAAAAGTTTTAACCCTATACCCAAGACCATTCATAACACATCTTTACCCTGACTCTATCCAAACAAAAATGATTTCCTGTTATTCCGTAGGAGAAATCCTCAGATTCCACAGCCTGTCCCCACTTCTCACCTTCCATCTGGGAATTCCATGCTGATGTTCACAGCCAAGTCTTTTCATGTTGTGATTCTCCCCCCAGCAGCCGCCTGGCTTCCTTACCATCTATCAAAGTCTGTGCATCTTTCTAGGCGGGTCCCATCACCTGCCCCAGATAATACCTTCCTTGACCACATCAGACTAAAGGTAACCACCAAAACACCATCTCCCCAATCTCCGAATTCCTCTGGCACCTACCATCTGTACCACAGGGTTTAGCACCTGGCTACCTACTTGTTCGCTTTCTTTGGTATAAACAAACCAGAAAGCCAGTCTCTTTTCCAGAGATTCACAGACATGGTAAATTCCTCCTTGAGTTTTCCCCAAGAATGTGTCTTTGAGGACATTCTTTTATATTTGTTTCTTTCTTCAGATGGGGAAATCTGCATACCTCCTTGTGACATGATGGGTTTTACCCTTTGTATAGGTTATCAGGAAATATAGAGCTGATTCACTACCAGATTGTGATAATCAGTTTATCTCAGGATCCTACTATTAGCTCTCTGTTCACCTGCCTCTGTTGTGTGTGTGTTCTTACTTTTGCGATCTGTTTAACTTGTAAGACAACATAAGTCCTTTTGGAACAATATGAGAAAATGGGCTCCCAAGGAAACAATTTTCTCTTATTACTTCATAATTTTCATTTTCCTACCTGGACTCCAAGTCCTTCTGAACAGTCACATCTTGTCTTTCTATTGATTTCCCGAAGTAGGAAGAATATGGTAGGTCCTCAGGAAGTCAGTGTTGAGGAATTAATACTTTTGAAGAGCTTAAGTGAAATAATGTATTTTGTTAAGGTGGGTGAGGTTATTTTAAACTCCGATGGAAACATCTTCTTAAAAATTACATAATTTTAGCAGAGGGCCCTGAAGCATATCTATTTCTGCCAGCATTTTGTTAAAATGTTTAAAGCATCAGAAGTAAAACACAATAAAAATCAAAAGTTAAAGGTTACAATAACTTGAGCAGAACCCTTGACACGGGGAAGATGATGAACAAAATCAATAGTCTGCGGACATTAACACTTCCTGGATGAAAGTGCATTTTCCCCCACAACCCCAAAGCCCTGCTGGCTGCGTCTGTAATAAACATGTAAGAAACACAAGTCAGGTGGTATCTGACTTATTTTTTCTTCATTTATCCTCATCTTCACCCCTTCTACCCCTCCCTTCCTAACATAAGGTGGCAAACATTAAAATCGGCTTTCTAGAAAACTACCTATGCCAGTCATTGGATTCTTTTCTTCCCTTTTTTGGGGCGGAGGGAGAAGGAGGGGGTTCCGTTTTTTAAGCTCACTCAGGGAGAATACTTGAACTGTGAAGGAAACCACAAGAATGTAATCAAGTCACAGCCAGACCTAGCCTGCGTTCCTGCTTCCTGTCCATTTACCCCTGAACCCCCCGCCCCCCAGAACAGTCACCCACCAACACGTACCTCTTAAATATTTATACAGGCATGTGTGAATAATCCGTAGGAGTACAGACACTTTTGAGACTTAAAACTCGCCCTGCGGACTGGGCTTTATCCCTGCGCAAGCAAGGCTTGCTGAATCCTTTCTTTTCTCTTTTAACCAGAGCAGAAACGTTTGCCCTTTCATTTCCGTGATATGCCGGAGGGGTTGCCTTCCTCATCCTTCTCCAAGTGCTAATGTTTGAAGAGAAAATGAGAATGACAAATAACAGATACAACTATGAACATAATCCGTGCTTAGTCGCTCAGTCGTGTCCAACTCTGCGACCCCATGGACTGTAATAGCCCAGCAGGCTCCTTTGTCCGTGGGGTAAGAATACTGGAGTGGGTTGCCATTTCTTCCTCCAGGGGGTCTTCCTGACTCAGGGATCAACCCATATCTCCTGTGTCTCCTGCATTGCAGGCAGATTCTTTACCCACTGAGCCATCTGGGAAGCCCAGATAATTATGAAATTCAAAGATACCTCCATCCCCACCTCCTGGACTAACCTGCATGTTATGTCTAATGTTGGAAGATAAACTAAAACTCCTCATTATCCCCCAAAGTAGCTGTGTTCGGATCAATCCAGGGTAGGTCCATCTAGAGCAGCCTCGTGTGACCTCTCAGCCTTGCAAATTGTCCAGGGTTCATCAATAATACTAGGTTATTTTCTCATGCCCATCTCCAGTGTCCTGAATCACCTCATCTGGTTGGTGTTTCCAGTTTGAAAAGACGTTAATTTTAACTTGGCTTAGGCAAAATAAAATAGGTCATCAAATCAATAAAGAGGGTAAGCAGGAAGTGTATCAAATGTACTCTCTCTCTGAACTGAATGTTTTGAGCTTCTGCTGTGTGGGATTCTCTTTGCCAATTAGAATATATACACTGTTTCCACCATTAAAATAAATAAAATTGTCAGCTATCCCACTCTTACATATAATATTTAACAAATACATTGCATTTAACACCAGGAGATGCAGGGGCACAGACCCAGAAAAAAGCTTGCCTTGACCCTTTGAAAATGTGCCCTTCTTATGTAGGTATGTGTGCTGTGCTAAGACACTTCAGTCGTGTCCGACTCTTTGTGACCCCATAGACTGTAGCCCCCCAGGCTCCTCTGTCCATGGGATTCTCCAGGCAAGAACACTGGAGTGGGTTGCCATGCCCTCCTTTAGGGGAACTTCCCGACCCCGGGATCAAGCCCTTGTCTCATGTCTTCTGTATTGTCAGGCAGGTTCTTAACCACTAGCGCCACCTGGGAAGCAAAATTGAATGTACACAGTATACACTGAATTGTTGAGCAGGTAGAATGGGATATTTAATTATTTAGATGACTTTACCGTTAGATTTTAAAGCTGAGTATTTGGGTATATGACTTCTTGGAAAGAAACAAAATTCATCTAAATGTTATATTTACTAAACGTAGTGTGACCACTAATGTCAGATTAGCTCTGAGAACTGGCAAGTGTTTACCCTGTAGAATTCAGACATAAGAATGAAGGGAGAGTCAAGATGTAATCTGTGAAGTGAGAGTGAAAGTCACTCAGTCAAGTTTGACTCTTGGCAACCGCATGGACTATACGGTCCATGGAATTCTCCAGGCCAGAATACTGGAGTGTGTAGCCTTTGCCTTCTCTAGGGGATCTTCCCAACCCAGGGATCGAACCCAGGTCTTCCACGTTGCAGGCAGATTGTTTACCAGCTGAGCCACTGGGGGGGAAAGGTGTACTCTATGGATCTAGGCTTATGTGCGTGCCTGCACACCTGCTCAGTCATGTCTGACTCTTTGCAATGCTATGGACTGTAGCCCACCAGGCTCCTTTGTCCATGGGGTTCTCCAGGCAAGAGTACTGGAGTGTGTAGCCTTTGCCTTCTCCAGGGGATCTTCCCTACCCAGGGATTGAACCTTCGTCTCTTGTGTCTCCTGCATTGGCAGACAGACTCTTTACCACTCTTCCACCTGGGAACTCCATCTAGGCTTATACCTTTCTCTTTTAAAATCTTTAAGAATTATGTATTTCTAAATTTATATATTTATATTTTTACATGCATGCTAAGTTGCTTTGGTCATATCCAACTCTCTGCAACCCTATGGACTGTAGCCCACCAGATTCCTCTGTCCATGGGATTCTTCAGGCAAGAATACTGCAGTGGGTTGCCATGCCTTCCTCGAGGGGATCTTCCTGACCCAGGAATTGATTCCACATCTCTTATGTCAGCAGGCGGGTTCTTTGCCAGTAGCACCAGCTGGGAAGCCCATTTTTCTACATATATCTGTGTATTTTATAAATATATATACAAATATACATTACATATAAATTTATTTACAATGAGGGGAGAGTTTGTAAGCCAGACGTTAGAGTTGGATGGAGGTGGACAGTTTAGACCAGAGTGGAGATGTTCTACCACTGAATCTACCCACTACCAAAATGCACTTGTACGATTTAACCCTAAACAGTAACAAAGAAATACGCAAAGCTGCTTAAGGCTGCAAGCACAGCTATCCTTGCTTGTCTTTCTAACCTTTAAAGGTACGGCTACAACCACACTTCTGGCCGTGTAGGTCCAGTCGGAGGTCAACCCTCTCCACCAGCGTGTCCTAAACATCAGTCTCCACCCGTTCCCTCCTCCCTCCTAACACAGTCTCTCATTAACCTGAACGTTAGCGGTACAATGAATGTTTCTTTAACCAGCATCATGTTTGGTGTGAAACCACTCAACTGTGGAGGAAATAGAGTCGGGGCAGCAGGAACCAGGGAGGGTCTCTTTTTAAACTGGCTTGCCTCCTACAGTCACAGCGCCTGTATCAGAGAGAAGCCAGCAGTCCAGAGAAAGACCACCCGAATGGTGCCAACGAGCCAACCATCAGTTGACACTCTCTGCTCTGCCCCTCCTTCCATCAGGAGGCAGAACTTACCCAAAGCGCCCTAGCAGCTAAGATGAACCCAAACAGCTCAGTTCAGGAGAGCACCCCAGCTTGAATGTTTCCACAGTAACTCTCTACAGGCTTCACTAAAACGCCCGTTTTAAAGGCGAACCCTTAGGTGCAGCTGATGGGCATAAAAATTGTGCCTGTGCAGGGAGAAATATACTCCTTTATGGACGAGGGAAGCAGAACTTGTAGGTTTTTTTCCGTGACTTTACCACTCAAATACTAGTCAAAACCTGTGAATATGTATACATTCTTTTATATGGATAATTATCCTCTTTATTGGTGGCGCCTCCTGGATTAGAAGGATTTTTCATGCAAATAAGCAGGAGAGGAAGGGAGTGTAACAAAAAACACCTTTTATGTGGCTTATTCAGCAGAACTTCTACATTTATACAGAGGCAAAGGCTTAATTCCTGGATTTCTAGAGCCTTCTTTCTAATTATTTTATATTAACTAATTCAAATTAAAGTCCTCAGATGTACTTTTGGTTGAGGCAACCAAACAACAGACAGACTCACTGTACTTAACTCTGTTAAGAAGAGCTCAGCCAAAGTGTTTGTGCCTGATTTTGAATCTATCCCACCATGATAGAAGGGGGTCAAGGTAGGATTTGGGTATCAGGAGTATTGTTACAATATGAGCCACACAATTTAAGATGAATACAGGCTACTTTGTGCTTCAGGAGGACCCAGCATGTAGTTTGCAAATAACGTTTTCCATTTGGTTCAACAGCACCAAACTTCCCAACACCTTTTTTTGGGCCAGCAGAGTTGGTTTCTTGGTTTGGTTTGTGAGTTTGGATTTGTTTGTATAAGGACTTTCTTTTTATGTTAGAGGCATCCATTTTTGTGAGCCTCAAGTTTGGGGGTCCTTTAGTGTTTTTTTTTTTAAGTGATATTGTGGTCTCACATTTTTAATGTTTCCTGGAAGAACTGGCTGGCTATTTAATTACTTCACCAGAACCCACATGACAATTTTTGAAGGACGTTTTCTTATTACTTATTGTTTAGTATTTTGGTCATCATTTTTTTCCCCAACAAGGTACAGTTTTCAAGGTAAGATTCCATTTGTTTTCTTGTATTTCAGAATGAAAATACAGAAATGCTACTGTTGGTTGTCTACCCCCATCCGACCAACCCATATAATACCCTCTTCCCTACTCCCCGCCCTTCCTAAGAAAGGTTCGTGGTTTGGGTCGACATTTCTAAGTTGGCTTTGAAAGGTAATCATTTACAGGCAGATGCAACCTCAAGAACCACAGTGTTTGGAGGTGTTCGGAGGCATTTTAGCACAAAATATTCCTTTTCATCAGCCTTCAAAAAACTAAAGCCCATTGGGACGCCTTGAGCTGCCTGATAAGAGGAAAATAAATCATATAGAGGAAAATAAACACTATATTTCCTGGATGTGACTTTGGTACGTTTCTGACATCAGAAATAGAAATTCACCTCTCATGGAATCATTTTATACTTAACTGATTGGAAAAATGTGCTGCTCTCCTCATTGTCAGAAGTGTACTTATAAAATCAAAGCTCAATCTGGAGATCAAGTCTTTATTGTAAAACGTTGATGGATGTTGTAACTGTTCATTTTTGAACAGAGTTCACTGCCTGCCTCTTGTATGTAAATTTAGTATTTTTTATCCCTTCTCCAACTGGTCAAATAAATCTTTTATTACTTTCATTATTTCATTTTTTCACTGAAAACCACCTTCTTATATCTTCATGTATTTTGATGAAATATGGACTCAAAGTAAAAAAATTGCTGAGATATAAATTCCACAGAACATCAAGGAAGATGGCTTTAATTATAATATGTAGTTTTGAATAACTCGTTGTTAAACTTTCACATGCTGTATTCCATTCAGCTCTGACCACAGAACAGTTATAGAATCACAAAGCCAGTGGGAACCCTTGAGGTCAGTTTCTCCAGATTTCCATCTTACAGATGAAAATAAACTAAGATTCGAGCATGCTAAGTTGAAATTTCCCAAGGTCTGTAGTTTTTGCACTTTTTCCTACTTCCTTTTCCGTTCCATCCTCCTCGTTTTATCCCCATCTATCAGATAGTATAATTCAATTGGACTCCTGCACCCAAGGTTGTATAGGCGTTGAGTGAACTTGAACCCGGATCTTTGCTTTTAGCGTCATTTTATTCTACTCTCTAATGCATGGCCTGCTTTAATCTCTGCTGGCTAAAGGGCCATCTCCACGCTTTTTCTTAGTTTGCTGGAGAGAAAGATTTCTGTTAGCGTCACAAAATGCTAAGGGTCCCTGGGACCCTTGGGATTATTAATAACTGATTCAGGAAATGAAACGTTCTGACTGTGATATTTTTAACTCTTCCTATAAGTTACATAATGTGTGCTTAGTAAGTATGGGTTGAATTGAATGGGATAGCAGCCAGGCCTGGTAACATATCTTCTCTTTCTATGAAGACTGAAGACCTTCACTGTGTTTCATAGAAGACCGCACAGTTCCAGCGAACAGAAAATGGACTTAACAGCTAGCAAAACCAAAGAGCCAACTCCAGCGTCGCCACGTACAACCTCGGGAGAGCTACTGACTTTCCTGAACTGTCATTTTCTTTTCTGTAAATACTGTCCCCTACACTTTCCACCTTTCAGAGATTTGATATGAATTAAATCAGGCAGTATGTATAAAGAGTCAGGCACAAGCAAACACCCAGTAATTTACCCTTCCTTGCCCTTCAGGTCTGTCTGGGAGGTGACTGGTAGCCTACTTCTCCACTTCGAGAATCAGGGCATTAAAATCATGCTGATCCATGTCTGGATATTTTAGCATTTGGGGGGGCACAGCCCTGGAAACTTGTCTGGTTGTTACAGCTTTATTTCATTGGCATGCGTCACACATACTGTGGGCTGCATTACAAGGCAGTTCTCCTTTTTCTTTTCTTTTTTCTAACAGGTCACCAATACCAAGCAGGGCATCAGAAAAGAGAATACACAAGTGAAGGGGTTTTTGCCTAGTGAAATTTGATTCTCTTGCAAAACACTTTCTATAGTAACACACAGTGGAATGATATTTACTTTACTAAGTGGCCTAGTATTTTGCAGAGTAAATATCTAAGATCATCAAGCTTCTGTAGCTTTCATACATACAAATGATGTTATAAGTTCCTCCTGATTTTTCAGGAGGAAAAATCAAATAATAATAATAATATAATAATAATCAAAATTTTCCCTACACTTTCCACCTTCTCAAAACTTGTAGTGTTTTAAAACTGGTGCTAATGCAATAGCAAGCTATAACAACTTTGTGCATACAAGCATCTATGTTTCAGAATTCAAAACCAGAATCTTTAGGCCCTAATGCTTTTGATATATTATATCAAAGTACTAGTGTTTCATGATATATATGTAAACTAGGAAATGTTTTATATTAAGTGTTTGAGACAAATTTTCAGTGAGGTTTTCAGCTTACCTTTTGAGTCCCAAATAAGATAGAATGAAAGCTCCTTTACTGAAAAAAAAACTGCACTTAATATTTGGAATAGCAGTGCTTACTATTATAAGAGTGGCATTAGCCGGTGCCTATGGTATCTGCTGATCTAATCTTGGGAACTAGTGGTTCATGGATGGTGGTTCCCTTGGTACCCTACTAATGCCTTCAGTCCTGACCAAGGCTTCTTCATCCTGTAAATTTATCAAGGTTAAAACAAATCCTTTGAAAATATAAATCTTCTCCCTTGCCCCAAACATGCACAATCCGTAATTTAGAATTACTTGCATAGTGACTTTTAGAATGAAAGATTCAGTCTTGGAGGTAGGAGGTAATAAGGGAATATTAGCATTTCAGTATAAGACGATTTAATCCGAGAAAATTGGTTTTTGGTTGGATGCACTAAAAGTTATTTCCAGATGTTTAAAAGGTAAAATATCCAAGATATACTACAGTTTTGACTAAGTTTCTTAAAACAAGAAGCCACCAAAAGAGAAAAGGGAAGAAACACTAGAGATGAGCAATGTAATTGAGAGAATTAACATATCAGATAATATCAGCTTCTTAGAAAATGCCTGGGTGGTTTTAAAGCTGGATGGTTTTCTAATTGAGCAAAGCAAGGACTGTAGATTAGTTCTATATTTATTGAATGTCTGTGTCCATCTGTGTCTACACTTCTGTATACTCAGTTATCCTGTCAGCTGGGTTATTAATAAAGGGTCCTGAGAACTGGCTTTTTAAAGCATGTGTAAATCTTTTCTACTCTTTGACTTTCAGAAAAATGTGTTACTCATATTCTCTAACAAATAGTGACTGGCTAGCTATAAAACCAAGAATTTGGGACGAATAATCTCTACTAAGAGAATTTAATACTCAGAAGCGATCAATGAAGGACCACCTACATTATCTACCCTGGCGCTTTTTTTTTAATTAATAAAAAAAAATGATGTTTTCATACTATTTTAAGGTATCACTGGATATTCAGCTTCTCTGAAGAAGAAAGTTTGAATCATCTAGTCCAAGCAATGAGAGAGGATGGGAAAAAGCCACATCAATAGCAAATAGGCAAATAATCTTAGGTCCAAATTAAGTGCAAATAAATATGGGATAGAAGAGATATATCGGCCTAAGAGTTATAATGTAGAGTAAAATACAAAACTATAAAACTAATGTCCATCTAATTCTTTTTGCGATAGCAGTGTCACATGTTTTTTTAGGTATTTCTTAAATTAAAAATAAGACCACACACATGACCCACCCTACACACGCAATGTCTCACCTAAAATCTTCTGTCGATTTAATAGTCTCACAACGGTATTCACGTCTCAGCAATGCCAAAGCAAGATCATTCATGGAAGGAGAAATCACTTAGTCATTGCCTTAAATTTTTGCATTAGGTTCAGGCTATGGGAGTTTTATAGTCTTCTCACTGATTTTTTTTCCCACTTTGAGTTCAGCACATGGATTTTGGGCTTTTTATTTTCCCTCGTATCTTGGGAATTTGCTCAGGTATTTGGTGCTGATTCCCCACAGATAGGTTCTTTGAACATTTTCTGCAGAAAGGATTTGCTTGTTCGTATTGTGTGTTATCATTTTTTGGTCTTATTACTCTGGCCTGTACAGGCATTTGACTGTGCCCATGAAGAGGGTACAGACAGCTGACTGGATGAAGACATTGGGGAAAAAACTCCCATTGTTTAGATTTCTGTCAGAGGATATAAGAATACTTAATTTCTTTCATCTCTAGGGCTTTCATTATCATTTAAATTTCATTTTACATTAATTGATCAGGGATTAGTAAAGCCATTATGCAGAAATTAGAATAAGACAAGCCAGATGGAATGAATAATTCATGAAGTCCAATTACGTTTTATTTCTGGTGTACTTTCATACTTGCCTCTGACTTCTGTGCTATTTTGATGTGACAATATTCGCTGGAAATCAGGAGTGCCATTTTAATTTATTGTATCCCTCCAGAGGGGTAGCATTTGTATGCAGTTAGGGGTGCGTTAATGCATTCCCCCCCCCCAAACACCGATTTTCAGGGCTCTTAGAAATATTGGGTGAGCTAGAAAACGTGATTCGCCTTCCACGGAGGTTTAGGGACAGTGCATTGAGCCTCACCAATCCACCTAATGTGGGTGAACTGACCCTAGATAGAGAGACCAGAGTCTCAGAACCGCGAGATGGTTTACGTGCCCGAAGGGCTAACGATCCCTTTAAAATACGTGACCCCATTCCCGCGCAAAGGAACCATTAAAGTATAAATCTGGCCCCGGAGTCGGATTGGAAGCAGAGCTGCAGCCACGGAAAACGGCCGCTAGGTGGCAGGCGTTGCCTTCAGTGCTAAGGGCTCCGGGTCAACGCGATTGCCCGGGCTTCCAGAGCCTTCCCCCGCGGGTCTGACCCCAGCGAGCAGAGCACGCCTGGGTTCGGCCCCCAGCAACTCGCATCGCCATCGCGTAGCCCGACGAGCACCCCGAGTTCCCGGGCCGCCCGTTCACCTGTGTGGAATGTCTCCCCCCACTGTGTCTGAAGCCGCCTCCCCGCCCGTCCCAGCCCCCAGCCCCTTAGGAGTCCCTCC